>PVJA010027142.1:0-28929 GCA_004027025.1 Myocastor coypus
AAAAAAAAAAAAAAAAAAAAAATAAATAAATAAATAAATAAATAAATAAAGTACTTAACATATATAGATCTACTCATGTACATAATTATTGGTTAAATTGACTTGACTACTTTAGTATTTCTCACGTGAATGCCATTGACATAAGCTGTTAAGATATTTATGGAAGGAGACTTTTTTTTGTCTTTAAATAGCATTCATAAATGCTGAATTGACATAATTTATTCGGTAAAGTAATTAATAAAGTGTGGAATATATACAATGTTAATGGCTATTGTCACAAAAAGTAAGACTTTAATATATTTTAAACTTTTCTGACTCCTTTCATATTGAACATTTTGCAAAACAAATGTTACAAGAAACAGAGCTGAGAAAATAATCATGCACATCACACGACACTGAACAATGCATGATCCCAATTTGGTTGGTTCAGACTAATAGAAAGAAAAAGTGAAAAGATTTCTCCTTAATTTTGCAACTCAAAAACTGCCCAGAGGACTTTCCCTCCCTACACATAATTTTTTTTTTTTTTTTTTTTTTTTTTTTTTTTTTTTTTTTTTTTTTTTGTCTTTTTGAGACAGGGTCTCACTATGCAGTTCAGGCTGGCCTTGAGCTCACTTTTGTAGCCCAGGCTGGTCTCGAACTTGCACCAATCCTCCTGCCTCAGCCTCCCAAGTGCTGGGATTACAGGTGTGCACCACCACGCCCGGCTCCTACACATAATTTATACACTTCTTCCTGGTATTTTATCCTCAGAAATTGCATCCTTTAGTTGTGTCACTAAGCTCTGACCTCTAATCAATTTTGCATCTCCCCCTTCTGCCCCTAACTACAAAGTCCCTTCTCTCTGAAAGACTGAGATGCCCAAAGGAAAATAACCTGACTGACTTGTTGCTTTATCTGTGAGACGTTGGTCAGTCCTCTCTAACCCCATTCCCATAGATAGAAACACATTTTTACATTTCTATTTACACCACCTCTCCACCTTATCTCTAGGTAAGCAAAAATATGTCTACATGACAGATAGATGTGTAGGGTGAGAATTATTTAATAGCATTCATATTCCAGTGACATTGTTATATGTCAGACCTTTGCTATAAGCAATCATAACATTGCAGTTTTCAGAATTCTCATCACCATCATTAGTGTTAATAGTAATTATTGTTTGCTTTCGTTATCTGGTAAGGTTTGTTTTTCTAATAATTTCTGTCATAATTAGTTCCATTTTCTTAAGGGGTACTCTACCCTAACAAGTCTTCTAAGATTGCTCTGTTTCTCTATAGGTTCATTTTTATTGCAAAGTAAACCACTGCAGGACTGAATGAACTAAACTTTTCAGGATCCAGGAAGAGGCTTCTAATCCACCAGTTGTGGGGCTTTTGAGTTAGTGCAGGGATTTAAGTGCCTGCCCTGGCAATCACAGTCAGGCACAGAGGATGGTGGTTTGATCTCCACCCCCATTAACACAGCCTTAGCCAGCCAAAAAAAAAAAACCTCTAACCCACCAGTTGCGACACCACTCGCCAACCCTTCTCTAGTCCTTACAGGGCCCCTGTCGGATGAATGCATATCTTGTGTTCCAGAAGCTTCCGCAAGTTTCGCTCATGGTGTGCTCAGGCAGGTCCTGCTTCCAGCTGACATTGACTTTGAAAGCACACAGCCAGAGGCTGCTTTGTCCAACAAAACAGGAGAGCAACAGTAGGAGACTTGGAAAACCCAAGCAAAATGAGCATTTCCTTATTAGAGCTCCATCCATAGTCAACAGGATAATAGCAACAAGTGCTTCCTAGGAGATTTCTTATGCACTACAGTTGTGTTTTTTTGTTTTTTTGTTTTTTAATTTTTATTTATTTATTTATTTTTTCTTGTTTCAGAACCTTTATTTGTTTATTCACTCATTTTTTATGGCCGGCTCAGCCCACCCCCAAGGGCAGGGCTGGCTCAGCATGTGGTGCTGGGGATCAAACCACAGTCCCTGAAGCGGCCCAAGCTTTCCCAAGCAGGCACTTTAGACCACTGAGCCATCCCGCCGGGCCCCTGCACTATAGTTGTTGAAAGTAGAAGGAGAGTTTTTCCAAGACATTGACACAGTCAGACCTACAATTATAAACCATTTCCAAGCCTAAGAAGTGAGAGTATGATGGGATTTTCCCTCGACTTACCTGAAGAAAACTTAAATCTCAAGGGAAAAAATAAAATGACCCATAGATTGCATCTTTAGTCTGAATTCTTACTTCTGAGTTCCATTAAATTGAGCTTACTAATATGATCTTCAACCATTCAAGATGTTCCATGCAACGTTTGACTTTTGAAGGTTTGTTTTGCTTTGTGTATTCTTGCAGTGACAGAAAGGCAAGATAACTTGCTTAGAGCAACTCTTCAAATCTTTAGAATCTATAGATTGTCTTGACCTGCCTTTCATTGATTAAATCACTTTGCCAATGAAGATTTCCTGCCTTACAACACCAGTTTCACAAGATCTGGACAGCTCTTTTGTGCCATACATGAATAAAACTATTTTTTGTGCAGGAACATTTATTAAAGCTGCCTTCAGTTGGTTTCTAGTCACCCAGGCTCTCTAATAAAGGAAAAGTAACTTTTTAGGGCTGGCAAGATAGCTCAGCAGACTAAAGTGCCTGCTTTAGCAAGGTCAGGGACCAGGGTTGAATCCCCAGTCCTGCATGCTGCCATGGTCCCACCCCTGGGGCCCCCTGAGCAGGCAACTGAGTCTGGGTATGGTGGCTCATGCTTGTAATCCAAGCACTAGGAAGGCTGAAACCAGGAGGATCACTATGAGTCTGAACTGCATAGTGAGATCCTGTGCTAAAAACATTGAAAAAAAAAAAAAAAAAGACTTAATCAGGGCAATAAATATAATGCTTAAGCAAGCCAAATTGAATATTAACTGGTTTATAGCACCAATATTTCACTGGGTCAACTTGAAACAAACTGTAGGTCTAAGATGACCTACGTCACATGTCTACAGTCTAAGGCCCCAGGAGAAGAGCAAAGAAGCCTGGTCTCTTCCCACTAAGTCTCTCTCTCTCTCTCTCTCTCTCTCTCTCTCTCTCTCTCTCTCTCTCTCTCTCTCTCTCTCTCTGTCTCTCTCCTGTGGTTTAAACTCATGACCTTGCACTTGCCAGGCAGGCACTTGTGACACTGGGCTATCTTCCCAGACCCTAAGTTTCTCTTTCTCTACAAAGCCAGTTGAGGATCCCTCAAGATACACAGCAACAAGAAAGCATGCGCCAGTGTGCAAGCCCTTTAGCTATCTGCCACTTCGCATTTGCTGATGTCCCATTGGGCAAAATGAAGCACAGGTTTAAACCCAGACACAGGCGTTAAAGATGAAAGAGCGGCAAAGTCTTAAGGCAGAATGACGTTTGTACAGCCCCGGATGAATCAGTCACAGCCTCCCTTACAGGTCAACCCCTTCACCACTCTGACCACAGAGAGAACTGAAATGGCAGTGCCCACTGGCCCTAGTTCATAGTGCCGCCTCATATGACAGGGAACAAATACATGATTCCCATGTGCGCCCTTACAGTTTCGGAACGTTCGCTGTAGGTAAAACTTCCAAAAGTTTCTTTCAGTTTCCTTTGAACACAGGATTAAAAGCAAGAGGGTTGTTGTCACCGGCATGACTAAACGCTTGAAGATCGCGTCGGGTTGTGCCGCTCTCATCGATGTTGTAGAAGTCATCTGTGCTTGCATCCCTAGTATCAATGGTGAGGCTGGACCACAGCGTTGCGTTCCCTCGCGAAAGCTCTCAGAATTCACAGAACAGGCTGCGGAGCACAGAAAAAGCCGGGAGACGGGAGAAGCTGCTGACGCGGATGGAGTCTGCCCTTAGGAAGGGAGCATTTCTACTTTCCCCACGTGTCATTACTCAAACTGCATTTCCAAATGAGTCTTTCATCAGAAGGTAGCCGGGAAGCCGGGCGTGGTGGCGCACGCCTGTAATCCCAGCACTTGGGAGGCTGAGGCAAGAGGATTGGTGAGAGTTCGAGACCAGCATGTGCTACAAAACTGAGCTCAAGGCCAGCCTGAACTGTAGAGCGAGACCCTGTCTCAAAAAGACAAAAAATAAATAAATAAATAAATAAATAAATAAACAAACAAACAAACAGAAGGTAGCCGGCTACACACCAATATGGAATCTAACATGCACCTAGGTTTTGTTTTTTTATTAATTGACTCTAAGAGATTAATTTAAAAAGGAGAAGAGCTGGGTGTGGTAGTACATGCCTGTAGTCCCAGCACTTGGGAGCCTGAGGCAAGAGGATTGGTGAGAGTTCGAGACCAGCCTGAGCTACAAAAGCGAACTCAAGGCTAGCTGGCATTATATAGTGAAGCGCTGTCTCAAAAAGACAAAAGAAAAAAAAAGGAGGAAGAAGAAGAAGAAGAGGAAGAGGAGGAGGAGGAAGAGAAAGAAGAAAAGTGGAGACTCCTCTGGGTCTGTGCAAATGCTGGTCTTCTAGCAATCAAATGACATGACTACGCCAACATCACGTCAAGTACCATCAGAAAGCTAATCTACGGAAACATAAGCTTTGCTATAAAAAATAAACAAGTAACCATTTCCAGGTCCATCTTAGTCACTGGCTCGCTGTAAAACTTGCCGCTATGTTTCCCAAAGCATCAGTCTCCTGATCTGTTGATTGACAACAATACTTGTGTTGGATTATGGTAATTATGAGACAGTGTTGATCACCTGTCCAGCATCTGCCTGCACATCAGGGGTCCAGGAAATGCACCCTCTTGCTATTGAAAGGGATTGAACTCATGTCTGCCATTCCTGTCTATGCAAAGGTTGGATCATGGGTGTATCAAAGAAATCCTCAATTTCTCCCCTCACCCTCTCTCAGATCCCCACTCTGTCTGCCTATTTTGGAGACAAAACAGAATTTGAGCATCTCAACTCAACAGAACATTCTGGATCTATAATTCTGCCTCTTCAAGCTATTTTACTTCTCTTTACTTAGAAAAAAACTCGTCATTTTAAGGCTAAAAGAGAAAAAAGATTCACAATCTGAGCCTAAAGCAAAGGGAAGAGAAAAACAGCAGTTTGTACAGATTAACATTGGCTTCTTCCCAGATTTGTGGAGAAAATCTAGCCCCAGCTCCTAGAATAAAGAATATCTTCCCTGCGTTTGATTGAAATAAGATACTCTGTTTAACCAATAATTCCAGTCTCTCCATCTTTTCCCCTCATATGCATAGTATTAAAGGGATAAGTAGCCGGGCTTGGTGGCTCACGCCTGTAATCCCAGCACTTGGGAGGCTGAGGCAGGAGGATTGGTGTGAGTTCGAGACCAGCCTGTGCTACAAAAGTGAGCTCAAGGCTAGCCTGAACTGCATAGCAAGACCCTGTCTCAAAAAGACAATAAATAAATAAATAAATAAATAAATAAATAAATAAATAAATGGATAAGTGATGCATAAGACATCAAAGTATTTTTATTCTTCACCTGAAAAACAACTATATGCGTTCAAAATATGAGATATAATTGAAGGCATATTTAGACAGAAAAAAAGACATGCTACTTAGCTTTTAAGCATCACTTTGTTAGTTTTCCTGTTTGAGATAAAATGTCCAACATGCCCAATCTAAAGAAGAGGTTTCATCTGACTCACAGTTTAAGAGGATAAGTCTGGGCCAGACATGGTGGCGAACACCTGTAATCTCAGCACTTGGAGGCTGAGAGTTCGAGACCAGCATGGGCTATAAAACTGAGCTCAAGGCCAGCCTCAAATGCATAGCAAGATCCTGCCTCAAAAGGACAAAAAAAGAAAGAAAGAAAGAAAATAAAAATAAAAGAGGATGAGTCCATGGTCAACTAGCACCACGGCAGGAACATCATGGCAGGTGCACATGGGAAAGCAGAGCTGCTCATTCATGATGACTGGGAAGCACAAGGAGAAACACTTCCCATGAAAGGAAGGGCCCCAGACCAGACCATCCCCTGAACTGTGCTCTGTCCATCCTGGGAACAGGCAATCAGACCAATCAATTGGACCCCACTCCAACCACTCCCTTCTCCAGTGTAATCACTAAGACAATGGCAAAACAATAACAACTTGAGAAGTAAGCTGTATGGGGCCATCTCACTGCCCTCCACCATCTACTAAGCCTTGTGACCCAAGAAAGAGTTCATGTGGGAACAGGTCTGGGGCAGAAGAATAAATGAGAAGCTATATATCAAATGAATAAATATGAATCACTAAAATAAATGAACAGGGCCAGTGAGATGGCTCAGTGGTCTAAAGCACCTGTGGAGGAAACTTAAGGCAAGTGCTGCGACTGCTCCTCGATCCCTGGCACCACATACTGCGCACCCCCCCACCCCAGGGCGGGCTAAGCCAGCCATAACACAAATAAATAAGATTTAAGAGAAATAAATAAATAAATAAATAAATATTTTAAAAATAAATAAATAAAAATGAAATAAATGAATAAGTCACACTGAGTCCCAGATAACTTCTGGAGCCTTGACAACCATACGTATTTTTTTTTTTTTTTCTTTTTGAGACAGGGTCTAGCTATACAGCTCAGGTTGGCCTTGAGCTCATTTTCGTAGCCCAGGCTGGTCTCAAATTCGCACTGATCCTCCTGCCTCAGCCTCCCAAGTGCTGGAATTACAGGCGTACGCCACCATGCCTGGCTAACCATATGTATTATAACAACTATTATTGAATTCCTATCATTTTTTTTAGTGAAATTCTATATCATTTCTAATAGTTGGGTTTGTTTTTTTTTTCTTTTACTAATTTTTATTCCGTTTTAAAAATGTATAGCCGGGCGTGGTGGCTCACGCCTGTAATCCCAGCACTCGGGAGGCTGAGGCAGGAGGATTGGTGCGAGTTCGAGACCAGCCTGGGCTACAAAAGTGAGCTCAGGACCAGCCTCAACTGCATAGCGAGACTCTGTCTCAAAAAGACCAAAAAAAAAAAAAAAAAAGTAAAAAATAATAAGAAGAAATATGGGTCAGTGAGATAGCTCAGTAGACTAAAGCTCCTGCTTAGGCAAGTGCAGTTTGATCCATGGCACCACATGCTACGCCAGCTCTGCCCCAAGGTGGGCCAAGAGGGCCACAGAGTCCCAGCCTAGTGGCATACACTTGTAATCCCAGTGCTGAAGAGACTGAAACAGGAGGATCACTGAGTCCATCCAAGCTGGGTAGTGATGCCCTGTAAAAATCAAATACATTAAATAATAATAATAATAACAATAATAATAATAATAAATAAATGAATCAAATGTACTCAATCCTCCCTCTCTAACAACAGTACCTTCTTTTCTTTTCTTTTTTCTTTTTTTTTTTTTTTTTTTGTCTTTTTGAGACAGGGTCTTGCTATGCAGTTCAGACTAGCCTTGAGCTCACTTTTATAGCCCAGGCTGGTCTCAAACTTGCACAGATCTTCCTGCCTCAGTCTCCCAAGTGCTGGGATTACAGGCATGTGCCACCACACCCAGCAAAAACAGTACCTTCTTAAACTGGAATTGCATGCCTCTAATCCAAGCACTAGTGAGACTGAGGCAGGAGGATCACTTCAAATTCAGTCAGTCTCTACTACACATGAATTCAATGCTAGCTTGGAAAAAAGTGAGACTCTGTCTCAAAAAAGAAAAAGAAAGAACTCCATACCAGGTTGAAAGTGAGACTCCTCAGAGCCACACTGAAATCTGGCGACCTGAGTAGGGTCCTACCCCCACCCCGCGCTTACTTGCTGATCTTCCAGGTCCACCCTGTACCTTAGGCAGCCTCCAGGACAAACTTAGTCAGCCCTGCCCAGCATATCTGTGAAGTTTAACTGCCTGGCTGTTGGCCCTTGGCAGTCATACGAGCCTAGAAGTGTCCCTCAGCTCAGCCTGAGGGACAAGTTCGGGAAAGTGGCTTCTATGGGACTGGAATCAGGCGTGGTCAGTTCAAGAGCCCCAGGTATCCAGACAAGTTCTCTAAAGAGAGTCTGACATTCATACTGTCGTGGTATACTGTCCTTTCAGACTCCTTACCTACTTAGGGCAAGGAAAACCAAAACTGTGGACTATAAGACCCAGGGCAGGGACCTGCTGCTTTTGGTCTCAGAGTCACAGTGAGTAGATGGCAGCCTTCTCTGGCCTTAGCCTCAGGATGTGACAGGAGATCCTGCCTCGCTCCTCACACAGACACATGGCCCTACAGAAGCTTCCCAGGCCTTACCTATTTTAGGTGACATCCCTATCCCCACAACTTTAGTCAGAAATCACAAACAAATATCAGGCAAGCAGTTTCTTTCTAATTATCTGACATTATCCTTCAGGCTGAAAATGTAGGCCAAGCCTCTCATTTGCTCCCAATTCAGAGAGCTTGTCTTCCCTTATCTCACCTCAAGGTGGTTCAACTCCTCTCTACTCCTCCATCTTCCCCCAAGAGGAGGACAGGGTACATATCACACAAATTAAACACATATGTATCACATGAGCATCTCAAAGCCATTTCAATTCCATCGACTCCCCAAAGACATCAGTAGACTCATGTGTGCCCTGTTCCTTTTTAACTCAGACCCAACTTTGCCTCTTACTTTCTTAATTCCAGGCCCTAATGTCATTAGCCTTCCTCTTTTCTTTGAGACTATCCCTGCCAATCGTCTCAAGACTGAAATCAACTCCAGCCAAACAACACTTATCATTCTGAGGCTCCTTTCCCCACAGAGAGCCCTGGCTGCCAGCCGTCCTCCTCTTCATCCTCCCTTCTGTTTCTGTTCCCCACCAACCTCCTCCCTTTCAGTCTTCTTGTCTTCCCTTTATTCACTTCTCCTGTGTTCTTCTCTTTCCTCTTCCTCTTCCTCTTCTTCTCTTTTCTTCCTTTTTCTTCTCTCTCTTCTTTCTCTTCTCTCTTTTCTTCTCTCTCTTCTTCTTCTTCATCATCTTCTTCTCTTTTCTCTCTTCTCCTTCTTCTTCTTGAGACAGGTCTCACCGTGTATCCCAGGCTGGCCTTTAGCTCACTTTGCAGCCCAGGCTGGCCTTGAACTAACAAGCAATTCTCCTGTCTCAGCCCCTGGAATGCTGGGATTGTAGAGGTGCACCACCACATCCAGCTCTTCTGCTTTTCTGAAAGAACCTTTTGGAGGACTTCAACAAACCCTTCTCTGCTATAAGCAAGTATCACCTTCTCAACAGAGCTTACTAAGAGTGCAAACAAGGCACAGAGGCTTGCCTCAAGCCACAGCCTTGTTTTCCCTCAGGGCTCTGTCACATCTCCAGGAAGACCAACCCCATTGTAGAAAGAGCTGCCTAAACTACAGGGCTGGTCTCATGGACCAGTAGCTTGTGCAGAGGTCATACACATGAGTGACTATTTAGATGCCGCTAAACTAAAATAATTTGAGCTGTTGTTGTTTCTGTTATTGGCAAGTCAAATGGGACAGTGAACCATGCATAGAAGCAAAAAAAAAAAAAAAAAAGAGCTTCATAACGTGCCCAGCGCTTGTCCATCACCCTGTGTGTACAGAAGATAGCACTTGCAATGCTGCCCAGGCACACAGTCACCGGGGCTGTAGCCCACCTGGCAAGCGTGCTGCGTTTGTGACTTGGCAGGAGCATAGCGCGCACCAAGGAACCACACCAGCTGCTCCAACAGCACATGTTTCAAGTGCAGCAAGAGACAAGCATTCTTGCTCTCCTCATCAGATCATTTGTTTCTGCTAATACTTCTCTGGAATAAGCAGCTACTAACCCAGGAAGTAACGCTGGAGCGGGCAGGAATGAGACTGAGACAGCCAGCAGTTCATTTTTCCTTTCAGTCCTTCCTCAGTCATTAGTAAGCAAAAGTAAGGTTTGGGGGAATCCTGCATAGCAGGAAAGAAAAGCAATTGAGCATATTTTGTGCAGTATTTCCACTGTCTGGGGAAAAGCAAAATACCTAAGAATGATAGAAGTACAAAACAGGAAATGTGTGACCGTAGTTACTCTGCATACCAGAAAAATGCCTGTGCTTGTATTTGCATTGAAAACTGGTGCCTCTCAGTATAAAGACGAGCAGCAAAAGTCAAGCCAGTAATTATGAATGTTGTGCCTTAGAATTTTGTGCAATAGCAGATTTAAAACACCATAGCGATGTGACAGCAAGGCAACAGAAGAAAGGGGAAAAGAAAATATTTAGTACCTTTGGGGGACCACCCACTGGGGACCCCCATCCTGTCCCTCTCTCAGATGTGAGTTTTCTTTCCCCCAATAAATCTATTCTGCTCATAAAAAAAAAAAAAAGAAAGAAAATACTTTAGCACCTTTAACTGTACCTTTTTTTCCTGCTATTTGAACAAGAGACACTACATGCTCTTTTTGAACTAGGCCATTCAAGTTACATAGCCACCCCTGGTGAGCAATGAAAAGCAATTGAGTGGGATAAAGGCAGGGATAGAAGGGGTCAGAACTGGGCCAGAGCCCAGCAGGCTGCAGACGTTTGTCTAAATGCCCTTTATGACGCCAGCATCCCACACTCAGACCCTTCCCGGGTGTCCTACCTCACTCTCAGTTGGAGCCAAAATTCTCACTATGGCGCTGGCCTTTCTTGACATCTAGTCTGCTTGCCTCTCAGAGCTCTTCCTTGAGCTCAGGCGAGGCTCGCCTAAATGTGTTTCTTTTACCCTGCCAGGCACTGTCACACCCAAGGGCTTCTGAATGCACCAGCATCCCTCCTTAGACCTGCTTGAGCTACAAACTCAACGCACCCACTTCTTTGCATCCTGAGGCATCTCACCAGAGGTCCCTGATTTGCCTCATCAACTTCAACTTTCTTTTCTTTTGCAACACTTTGCACCACCAGATCTATCTTTTTTTTTTTTTTTTTTTTTGAGACAGGGTCTCATTGTGCAGTTCAGGCTGGCCTTATGCTCACTTTTGTAGCCCAGGCTGGTCTCGAACTCACACCAATCCTCCTGCCTCAGTAATCCCAAGTACTGGGATTACAGGTGTGCGCCACCACGCCTGGCTTCACCAGACCTTTCTTACATGTATTTATTTCCTCATATATCCTTACTCTTCTCCACTGGAATATACGCTTCATGAAGAAGAGTATTTGTCTTTTCTATTCGCTGTTATATTCTAAACTAGGTCAGTGGATATATTTATTAAGTAATTGGAGCTAATATATTTTTGAAAGCATGAAGTCATTTAGATGGAGATAAGGACAGTTTATTTAATACAGAGGCATAAGCCGGGTGTGGTAGCTCACGCCTGTAATCCCAGCACTTGGGAGGCTGAGGCAGGAGGATCGGTGCGAGTTCGAGACCAGCCTGGGCTACAAAAGTGAGCTCAAGGCCAGCCTCAACTGCATAGGGAGACCCTGTCTCAAAAAGGCAAAAAAAAAAAAAAAATACAGAGGCATAAATCTGGATGAGCTTTCATATTACAAAATTATCTCTAACTTGTATCCACAAATGGTGCCTGATGTCCAACGTGAGGAAGCATTCTGTTTAAGAAAATCCACCCAAACAGGGCGCCAAGGAGCCTGGGGCTGGGAGAAGGGAAGCAGTGCCACCCTAAGCAATAGCTAGAACCCACCAAAGCTTCCGGTTCCTCAGCTATAAAATGAGCATGATTTCATAATACCTGTCCTCCTTATCTCTCCGGTTTCCATGGGTAATAAATGAGATCACAAAAGTAAACATCCTTTTGCAAAGACGAAATGTTCGAGAAAGCCAAGGACTCCTCTCTGGCCTGCTAATTAAGCAAACAGAGGGGAGAGGGTCGGGAGGGTTGTGGCGGCCGCTTAGCCAGTGCTGGTGTTTAGAGAGAAAGGAATGAAGGAAGCAGAGCCAAACAGCAGATGGGTGTCCTCACTGGTCCTGCATAGGGTGACCCCCATATGTCTCCCTTTTGACACAAATGTCACTGAGCCCAATTAGAACTGCCTTTCACATAACATTCAAATTCCTACAGTTCTGAGAAGAGCCGTGTAGGGGAGGGAGCTCAAAGAAGAGGAGAGGAATGGAGAAGCCAAAGGTTACAGGAAAAAACGGATCTTTTTAGACTCTCCCACACAAAGGACAAGAGGTTTCAACAAATCCTATCATTCTGGAGAGGAATGAACCGGAGACTATTTATGCCAATGACAGGCTGCTTTCTTTCCCAGCGTGTCTGCATAGCAGTGAGGTTTCTAGCACCACTATTATTACAACTAATTTTTGGTTTACTTCCAGGCTGCACCTTAATTGTCTTGTTTGGCTTCTATTTGTTTGCTTAAACTTTCATTTCCTTTTGCTGTGTTCACTAGGCAAGCAGGTATACACCCAGCGCCAGAGCAGCGGGAGCCGCCAGCTCAGTCTGTGCTGATAGACATATAGCAGAGCTCTGCATGTCAGGGCTCCCGCCTCCACTGCAGTGTATTTTTAAAATTCATTTTCATATGAACAATACCCCTGCAAAGACGGCAAGGCATAGAAAACCAAATCGTGCATGATTTTAAGTCAGGAAACAAAACATCTTTTTAAGGCGCCCTGAAATACTTTAAACGAACATTTTTGGTAATTTCAAGGCTCCAGATATCTTAAGCAGAACATTTTTCGAATAAAAATAAAAACGCTTTGACGTGTACCAACAAAATTAGGCTCCAAAAAAAAAAAAAGAAAAGACTGTCAAAGTGGGCAGCCTGACAGCTCTGCTGACAAGGGAACCCCTGCACTCTATTTTTAAGGCAATCTATGTAATTTAGTGGAGAAGTCACCCTGCGAGACTCCTCACGAAGCCTCAGCGGTGGCCAGAGGAGAAGTCTGCAGTGCTGAAAATGGCAGGACCACCCACACGCAGCGGGGCGTACGGAGAGATCTGTCTTTTTGCAAAACCAGAAGAAAAAGAGTAAGAAGTCTGGTTTTCCTGAGCACATGCTCAGGAAAATGGAAGCAGCTTCTAGAAGAGAAAACACAGAAGCCCGGGACCTTCTGAGCGTGGCCTAAGGGCTACCTCACTGGGGCTGGTAGGTAGCCCAGGGAGGTGGAGTGGAGCGGAGACAGTGCGGTAGTGGTCATAAACAGAGAGGGTGGTTTTGCAGAATGCCACTGAGAGAGATGGGAGAAAGGGGATGGAGGTTAAACAGAGACCCAGTCTTCCAGGAACTGCTCCTCAGAAGAAGGCCAGGCCGTGACTGGGTCACAAGGAGGATGGGTGGACCCTCAGGCGGTGGAGTCCTTCCTCCCTCTCAACTCTTAACTTTCTGTGGAGTAAACTGAGCTGTTTGACTTTTTGGAGCCCAGTTTTCCTCATATATAAAATGGTGTTGGTGACACCAGACCTGGCAAGGTTGCCCGTAGGGCTAAGTCACCATGCAGAGCAAGTAGCACTTCCTAAAACCACACTTAAGCCTGACAGGCGCCCCTGCCAGACCCTGAATTTGTGGAAAGGATATTTAGTGAAAGAAGTGCACTTGCTCTTCCTGGCAGAAGCAGCTTCTGACTTGAAATCTGACTCGCCCAAATTCTCTCCCCCTCCCTCTCTCCCTATCTCTCTCCATCTCTCCCTCTCCCCCACACCCCCAGGCCACAGGCGGGAACACACAATGTCCCATTGCCCAACCCTTAGCTACTCCACTGACCCTGACACGGCGCCCCCAAGGGCAATTGTTTGACTGAATGGAGCCTCTTATTAAAAATTAATTTCTGTCAAAGCAGATTATGTATGAACACAGCCTCACTGTGATCACTACTGCGAGTTCTGGAAACAAACGTAAGTCAACCACCGTTGCCAAAAGCCAGGGGCAGTTTAGGACAGTTCTGAGCCTTGATCTCTGAACCCAGCCAGCAGGTTCCTCGAGGCCCACAAAAGCTTTTGTCCCCTGAGGACAGAGCTCTGTCCCACCCTCCACCTCCAGTTCATGCCTGTCCCACCCACTCCCTGAGGCACAGTTTTGGGAGACCAGAAAACAGGCTCCTCATTGCAGATCCAACCTGCACCTAATCTAGTTCTGCCCCGCTCAACCAGGGTGTGCTTGCCCTTCAAGAGCTTAGCGTTTCCCCCCCTGGAAAGGAAATAAAATGCATGATAACACCACTGCCTAACACACAGACTCCCTAGGAGAGACAGTGTGTGTAAAGCACCTGGAGTACAGAGCACAGATCGTACAAACACCGTTCTATCCTCCACCTACCACCCACCTGGGCTTTCCTGCACTGACTGACCTAGCGTCTCCGTGATGTTTCTTGTGAATGTGAAGCACTGGAGTGAAGCGTGGAGTCATTTTCTTGAGAGAAATACGTTGAAGAAAAGGGAGACCTGAAGGTTAAAATGCTCAAGAGCTGGTTCACACATCTCACACAGTTCCAGTAAAAGTTGCCTGGTCTCTTCTGCACTGACTCTTGCACTTCTACAGCATGAGCTCAAGGGGAAGGAAAGCTAGGAGTGAAAAAAGCTCCTGATGTGTTTTTCTTCCTCTCAGTCTTCAGTGTCTTTTACCAACAATAACTGTCTTGCATTGCATGGTCTTCCTGAGAGATCAACCTTGTTGAAGGACAGAGAGGAAGGCTGAAGCAGGCGACTGGAACCAAACGGAACACATCCAGTTCTTGGGAATTACCAAAGCCACTAAGCAGCATAAACCAACGACTGTCATTGTAAAATTTACTGACCACAACGAAAAGGAGTGCAAAGCTCAATACTCCTCAGTAGGAGCTAGATTAGGAGGTAAATTCTATAAATTACTGTATACTGACATAATGTAATACTTTTTTTTTTTTTTTTTTGTCTTTTTGAAGACAGGGTCTCGCTAGGCAGTTGAGGCTGGCCTTGAGCTCACTTTTGTAGCCCATGCTGGTCTCGAACTCGCACCAATCCTCCTGCCTCAGCCTCCCGAGTGCTGGGATTACAGGTGTGAGCTACCACGCCTGGCTTGTAATACTTTTTTAAAAAAAGATGAGATAAAGCTATGCTTGGTGAATGGAAAGAAGTTCTATAAGTTATAGAAATTCTATACATTTTAAAAATAAAGCTACCTTTAGAAAAAATACTTAAGTGTAGTTCCATTTATGCACTTTATATTTTATATATAAATATATAAACGCTGTCAAATTTGAGTCTTTGTCTCCGGCAGTAGGCTAATGAGAGCACTTTTCAAAAATATGACAGGAATGGCACATGGCTCAAATTTAAGGTCAGCTTGCTCGAAACAGCTAGATCCTGTGTCAAAAATAAATAAATAAAGGCCACATATGGCCTTTATTTATAAATATAGGGGAATAATGTAATTTTACAATTTGAGGTTTATAGCAAAATGAAATTTGTTTTTATTTTTAAAGCATATTATGGGCCTGGCAGGATGGCTCAGTGGTCTAAAGCACCTGCTTAGGAAAGCTTGAGTGGCTGCAGGGACAGCTGTTCAATCCCCAGCACCACATGCTGCGCCAGTCCTGCCCTCAGGGCAGGCTGAGCCAGCCATAAAAATAAACAAATGAAAGTTCTGAAACAAGAAAAAAAAAATAATAAATAAAAAATGGTAAAAAAAAAAAAAAAAAAAAAAAAAAAAAAAATGGTAAAAAAAAAAAAAAAAAAGCATATTACACTGTTTAATCTTTCTTATCTGTAAGATTTTTGAAAAATTGAGCACATGTACCTAATGAAAGGGACTCAAGCAGGATGTGGTGGCACAGGCCTATAATTTCAGGAGACTGGGGTAGAAAAATCTTTAGGAACTTGAGATCAGCCTGAGCTACAAAGTGAGTTCAGAGAGCCACCCAGACGATTTCTAGAGGGATGAAATTGGACATTTGTACTGAGGAACAACAAAATAGTAAGTAAATGTATTCGCTGAAAGAGCATTAGCCAGGTGTGGTAGTGCATACCTATAGTCCCAACACTGGGGAGGCTGACACAGGAAGATGGGTGTGAGTTTGAGATCAGCCTGGGCTATAAAAGTGAGCTTACGGCCAGCCTAAACTGCATAGCAAGACCCTGTCACCCTCCAAAAAAGACAGAGAAAAAGAAAGGAAGATAGAAAATTCAACACAGAGGGGCTGGGGAGATAGCTCTGTGGCACAAGTGCCTGCCTGGCAAATGCAAGGATATAATTTTGAACCCTAGTCCTGCAAAAAATAATAATAATAATTAATTAATTAAAAAATATATAGCCGGGCATGGTGGCTCACGCCTGTAATCCCAGCACTTGAGAGGTTGAGACAGGAGGATTGGTGTGAGTTCGAGGCCAGCCTGGGCTACAAAAGTGAGCTCAAGGCCAGCCTGAACTGCATAGCAAGACCCTGTGTCAAAAAGATGAAAAAAAAAAAAAAAAAAAATATATATATATATATATATATATATATACACATATATAATCTAAACACTAAAACTACCTGGAACTAATTGATATTTATAGGGTATTATGCTTACAGAACAGCAACTGCAGTGCGTGTGCATGTATTTAACCACATACTAAGTCATGAAGTAAATCTGAGTATTCTGAAGACATTCTTTTCTTTCTTTCTTTCTTTCTTTCTTTATTTACTTATTTATTTTGGCTGGCTCAGCCTTCCCTGGGGTGGGGCTGGTGAAGCATGTGGTGCTGGGGATCAAACCAACTTCTCTGTGGTTGACTAAGCTTTCCTATGCAGGCGCTTTAGGCTGTTGAACCATCTTGCCAACACCAAATCTAAGTATTTTTAAAGGGTATAAATTTTACAAAGTACTACGTATTTTTTTTTTCTCTTGTTTCAGAACCTTTGTTTGTTTAGTCACTAATTTTTATGGCCAGCTCAGCTCGCCCCAAGGGCAGGGCTGGCACAGCATGTGGTGCCGGGGATCGAACCGCGGTCCCTGAAGCCACCCAAGCTTTCCCAAGCAGGCACTTTAGACCACTGAGCCATCCCGCTGGGCCCAGTACTATGTATTCTTATACTATAGTGAACATAAATTAGAAATCAAAAGGAAAATATTGTACTTAAAAAAATCCAAAATGTTTGGAAATCAAATAATTTATGTGTGTTTGTGTGTGTGTGTGTGTGTGTGTGTCTTTTTGAGATAGGGTCTTGCTATGCTGTTCATGCTGGCCTTGAGCTCATTTTTTTTTTCTTTTTTTGCGGGACTGGGATTTGAACCCAGGGCCTTGCACTTGCCAGGCAGGCACTTGTGCCACAGAACTATCTCTCCAGCCCCCTAAGCTCACTTTTGTAGCCCAGACTGGTCTCGAACTTGCACTGATCCTCTTGCCTCAGCCTTCCAAGTGCTGGGATTACAGGTGTGTGCCACCACACCTGGAGCTAAATAATATACTTTTTTTCTTTTTTTTTTTTTGGTTGGACCAGGGTTCAAACTCACAACCTTGCACTTGCCAGGCAGGCACTTGTGCCACAGAGCTATCTCCCTGGCCCCAATAATATACTTTTAAATACTCCATAAGATGAAGAAAGCATTACAAAGGGAATTGGAAAATATTTTGAGATGAAGAATAATGAAAATAAAATATATCAAACTTTTCAGGATCCAGCTAACACACTGGAAAAAAAAAAAATAAAAAAGGAAATAGCTTTGAGGAAAGCTCTTATATATGGAAAAAGGCTTAAATTAGGGATCCAAGATTCCTGTGTTAAAATATAGAAAGATAGCAAATACAAAATAAATAGGTGGAAAAAACTTATCCAAATAAAAAGTTAAAAGAGCAACTACAGTGAAAATTGACAATAAAAGAGTTAAGTGAAGATTCTTAAGATCTTATTGAGCCAGGCGTGGTGGCTCACACCTGTAATCCCAGCACTCAGGAGGCTGAGGCAGGAGGATCGGTGCAAGTTCAAGACCAGCCTGGGCTACAAAAGTGAGCTCAAGGCTAGCCTGAACTGCATAGCGAGACCCTGTCTCAAAAAGACAAAAAAAAAAAAAAAAAAGATCTTATTTATTTATTTTGCAGTACTGGGGATTGAATTTAGGACCCTGTGCTTGCCAGGTAGATACTTGTGCTACTGAGCTGTGTATCCCCAGCCAATCCTTTTTAGTTCAAAACAGCTAAGTTGAAGATAATTCTATGCAATACAACAAATATTGTCAAATATATATTATTTTGTATTGCAAAATTCTGTATCATTTCTAATTTTCTATTATCACTATTTTGTATTCACTTAAAAAAAAAAAACAAATTTTTTTTTTCAAAAGTGTTTTACACAGGGGCTGGGGAGATAGCTCCGTGGCACAAGTGCCTGCCTGGCAAGTGCAAGGTCATGAGTTCAAATTCCAGTTGGGGAGGGGAGGAATTACCCTGAAATAGTTCTACACAGTAGTATTCCTAAACACATTAAGATATCAGATTCCCAAAGACTTTCTTCTTATCTCTGGGTGACTCACTTTTTTCATTTACTGAACATTCATTAAGAAACTCTGAAAAAAGCTGGGCGTGGCTGGGCATGGTGGTGCACGCCTGTAATCCCAGCACTTGGGAGGCTGAGCCAGGAAGATTGGTGTGAGTTCGAGACCAGCCTGGGCTACAAAAGTGAGCTCAAGGCCAGCCTCAACTTCATAGCAAGACCTTGTCTCAAAAAGACAAAAAAAAAAAAAAAAAAAAGAGAGAGAGAAACTTCAAAAAAAAAAAAAGTCCTTGAAGTATATGGCAATGTGCTTTACCCATACATTCTGTTAGTATGCATAATTTTATATTCATTCATGTTTTCTGTAAATAATTATTGCAAGTCTGGAATGGACCAGGCACTATTAGGTGAGGGGTTAAGAACAGTATTTATTAGCTGCATATTATTACTCTTCTTTTTTTACTACTCCTATTTTATTTTATTTATTTATTATTTATTTATTTTCTATTTTTGAGACAGGGTCTCACTACGCAGTTCAGGCTGGCCTTGAGCTCACTTTTGTAACCCAGACTGATCTTGAACTAGCACCGATCTTCCTGTTTCAGCCTCCCCAGTGCTGGGATTATAGGCATGCTTGTGTGTGTGTGTGTGTGTGTGTGTGTGTGTGTGTGTGTGTGTGTGCGCCACCATGCCCGGCTAATACTCCTATCTTATAATTAAAGAAATGGAGGTTCTGGGGAAATTATGTAACTAGTTTAACAATAGGTATTACTGAGTGAGCTAAGATTTTCAATCCATCTGAAAGCTTAGCTTTTTTAACAACTGTGCTACATATACACAGTATCACAAGGATACAGTAGAACTAGTATTTAAACTGAAATAGGAGATGCTATACTATAGCAATAAAGACAGACTAGCAGAGGACTGAAAATTCCGAAAGCTTCATGGAAGAGGTGGCTTTTAGGATAAGACTCCAGGAGAAAGTTTGCTAAGGAGGAAAACACAGTGTCCCATTCAAGCTGCACCATGATTCTTGCCCCTCAAGGGTTACCTCAGGACTCATCCACTGAAGATAAGCCTGAGCTCAGGAGAGATAAGGAGCCTTGCTCCGGGTCAGATGGTTACTGTGGTACGTGCGAGGACCTGTGCCAAGCATTCCACAGCCTTTGTCCCCAACAAGCCCAAGGTTTAGACAGCCCCCAACCCATGGTGTTGCCACTGTGCCATGCTGAGTTGGGGAACTGCTTAGCCTTAGCTGCTATATACACACAAGCCAGCCTCCTTCCGAAGCCTGGGAAGTTGGTTCTGTTAGTTTTCTAATTCATAAGCTCAAACTTATAGGTTTTAAAGAGCAGAGAGGCCTTAGGAAAGAAAGGAAGACAGTCCATTTGTTTAAGCCCATGTTGAAAACCTTGTTCATGCAGCTGATAAATATCGCAGAGGCATTTAAAATAATAAAATCCTAAAATTACTGATTATTTCCTTAAATTAAGAAAATTCTTTCCATCCTCTCTGGAGGATCATCTTGCTTCAGCCCAAATTCCTGGCCTACTCATCTCTGCCCTAGGAAGGTGATTCCCGACTTGCTGAGCTTCCTTTGTCCTTTGTGACCTCCTGGTGACCTGTGAGTTCCATCCACTTTAGCAGGGCCTCAAATCTACATAAGAGTGAAATTTAGCTTTCCAACAGGGAGGCTCTTGGGGATCAGTGGTGATTTATTTATTTACAATGCTCCTTATATTTTCCTTTGGTTAACTCTTATTTGTTTTCGTTTCTGTTTTTCTCCCTGTGGGATAAAAAGGCAGAATGCATTTTTTTTCAGTAACTTATAAATCAATATCACTGTGCAATCATTCAACTTCTCTTCCTACGTTACCCTTTTTAAGTGTCATTACTGTCTTCATCACACCAGACAATTCAGTTTTCAACTGGTCTGTACTTAGTCTGAAAAAGTTATCTTTTTTTCTTTTTTTTTTTTTGTGGGACCAGGGTTTGAACTCATGACCTCACACTTGTCAGGCTGAAAAAATTATCTTGAAATGGGGAAATCAATGCAAGAAATGTGCTACTACATTAACACTGTAAGAACAAACCTAAACAAATGAAATACTTAAGAAACCCAGTATTTTTCTAAAGAAAGAAGAACAACAATGAAAAGAAAATTTGAATCAGCTGGTTAAAGAATTCAGCTTTCCTATCTCTATAAGAGAAAAACCTTGGCAATGACCATCAGCATCAAACTCCCGCAATTCTGAAGCACAACCTTATGAAATACAGAGGATCTGTAGCAAAAAAGAAGTAAACTGCATGGAAAAATCGGTGGCTATGCAAAGAATTCAACAAATTTAAAGAATGTCTTTTAAAATGATTGTGATAAACTTGCAAAATCCTCCAGTCTGTCTCAGCGGTCTCCAAATGAAACACTTCTCCCACACAATAGCATCTATTTCTATAGATTGGAGGGGTTTTTTGCTCAGAAATGATGAGTTTTTCCATCTGGGGCAGTTTCCAAATACCTTGCCCAAAGAATACATAAACAGTATTGGATTGCATTGCTTCCATTCCTCCAAGAACAGGCCATGCAGGGCTGCACGTTAGAAGTCATCATCCAGGAAATGTTTAGTAAACGGAATCTGTACTCCATTTATTCTGAGTTTACTTTAAGAAGCCACTTATCTCTTTTAGAAGAACTTCCCTTGCCAGTCACCTTTTGGAAAAGGCTTGGGAGACACTCCCTGAGGACGTGCAGAATTCTAGGACAACAGCAGATGCGGTAGAAATAAACATCTAAGCTGTCTTTGGATCTTCCCTTTTCCTTCCAAAGACAATCACTCTTCTCAGAGCAACTGACGTATATATACATCTGTGTGTGCGCGGATGTGGGTACGCACGCGCGCGAGCACGTACGCACCCCACAATGGCTAGTCTCATACACTTCTGCGGAACTTGATCGTAGTTTCCTCCCAGTGGTAATTTTCGCTTAAAAGACAATTGTGTCTTTTAAGTGAATTTTGGACGTCGAAGTGTCATATTGTTCATGTTCTCGCTTTGCAAATGATGAAATGTGTTCTGATAATTCATTCCACAGCATTTATGTTCTCACAGAAATCTGAGACAATATTAGAGTTTCGTCTTCTGTGATCTCTTGCAGTGGAAAGATCCAAGGCTCTGAGGTGGAACCTGCCTAGGTTCAAATCTCAGCTTCACCATTCACTGCCTAGGTGATGCCGTGAATAAATCTCTGTGAGCTGTATGCAAAATGGAGAAATAAGAGCCAAAGGGGTCGGAATAGACCCCTGAGAAGGAAGTCTTTGTGAGCTCTTCTGATCTTCAAAGCAGAACCTTCCCAAAAGTATTCTAATGTCGCAGATCCCCTCTCGGGAGTTTGGTAACCTGGAAAGATTGTACTATCACCTGAGTAGAAGAAGAAATCACCAGAAGCTATCACCTCTTCTCTCGATTCTCCCAGGGGCTCATTTGTCCTTTCTAACCTAGAATTTGTTTCTTTCCCCATCATTAACCTTCTTTTCATCTCCTTCCTTCACCTATTGACCCACATTCTTTTTGTTGTTGTTTTTTTTTCTTTTGTCTTTTTTGAGATAGGGTCTCACTACGCAGTTCAAGCTGGCCTTGAGCTCACTTCTGTAGCCCAAGCTGGTCTTGAACTCACACCGATCCTCCTCCCTCAGCCTTCCAAGTGCTGGGATTACAGGGATTGAACTCAAGACCTTGCACTTGCCAAGCAAGCACTTATTCCACTGAACTATCTCCCTGGCTCTATTTGACCCACATTCTAAGCATCCCTTCCAGTCATATTTTCCTGTGAACTTTCAAATATATACACAAATTAACAAAAGAAAGCTATACTTTCTCTTGCAGCCTGTCTCCTGTCAGTTTAATTTGCAGCCCCCTCCCAAAAAAAGTAAACATAAGCAAATATAGGAAAGGATTTTCCTCCCCAGAAGAGCTAACAAGTATCAATTACTTGTCACTGTTCTGAGCATACCAACTATGTCAACTCTTAAAGCTGTGCGCTTACCTTACACTATCTCTATTTTAGAGATAAAGGTACTAACAAGAAGGTTAACCACCTTGATTAAAGTTTGACAGGGAAGTGGGAAACAGGGTGTGAGTCAAATAATCCAGTTACAGAGTCCTTCATTTTACCAGTTTATGAGAATAATCTCTGTTTTACAAGAAGATACCAAAGATCAGACAAATGTTCTGCATCCAGGATCCAGCCTGACACAAGGAAAGGGCTCCAGTGGTGACAGCGGTGACATGTCCATGGTCTCTGAGAAAACTGGAGCATTGTTTTTTTCTTGTTTCAGAAGCTTTGTTTATTTATTCACTCATCTTTATGGCCGGCTCAGCCCACCCTGAGGTCAGGGCTGGCACAGCATGTGGTGCCGGGGATCGAACCGCAGTCCCTGAAGCCACTCAAGCTTTCCCAAGCAGGCGCTTTAGACCACTGAGCCATCCCACTGGGCCCCAACATTTTCATTTCTTAGCCTGATACAGGGAGAAAAAACTGATCTTGGGTGGATGACCTCCAAAATTATATGGGGGGAAACATGATCCCCAACCTGAAAAGTACCTGGGGCGAGTTCATGTTTGCTAAAATCGAAGAACAAATTTTAGGAACAAACGGAGGTTATGGGCAGAATAGATTTATTAGGGGAAAGAAAGCTCCTGTCCAAGAGAGGAACAGGAGCGGGACCCTGATCGAGGTGCTCCCATGAAGCTGGCTCTTCCAGGGCCTTTTATAGAAGAAAACCATGTAGTGAGGCAGGTCTAAGGTTGTGGAGAAGACATGGGAGCTGGCTTAGGTGGGTATGAAGTAGGACAAAACTACGGTCAATCAATGAATAACAAGCACCACTGCTCAGGTAAAATAGATTAAATCCAGTCTCTCCCTGTTGGGGGTTGGGCTAGTGACTCAATTGGGCTCTTTCAAGGTGATTGATATCTACTTAGAATATCAATCCCTGATGCCCACCCTTAAGGAAGTATGTAGTTGCTTTTATTTACTCTTTTTTTTTTTTTTTTTTTTTTTTTTTTTTTTTTTTTTTTTTTTTTTTTTTTTTTTTTTTTTGTCTTTTTGAGACAGGGTCTCACTATGCTGTTCAGGCTGGTCCTGAGCTCACTTTTGTAGCCCAGGCTGGTCTCGAACTCGCACCAATCCTCCTGCCTCAGCCTCCCGAGTGCTGGGATTACAGGCGTGAGCCACCACGCCCAGCTTTATTTACTCTTGTCTTGAGATCTGGCCCATGGCAGAGGAGTGTCTGTCGGTAGTTGTGAAGTCACCTTTTCTTCCTTGAGGGCCTGGCCCTGTCTAACTGCCTATAATATTTCTCTCTAATTTAGCTACCTACAACAATTTTAAGGCTTGGGGTAAAGCAAGGAATCTAAACTTGTCAATAATACTACTAATTTGTATTTTCTTTAGCTGTTGCTTAGCAGTCATTATGGAAGATGCTGAAGTTCCAGAAAAAAAGACAAGGACAAGGTAACTAGAGGGCGGGGCGTGGTGGCGCATGCCTGTAATCCCAGCACTTGGGAGACTGAGGCAGGAGGATCACTGTGAGTTCGAGACCAGCCTGGGCTACAAAAGTGAGCTCAAGGCCAGCCTGAACTGCATAGCAAGACCCTGTCTCAAAAAGCAAAAAAAAAAAAAAAAAAAGAGATAACTAGAGGATAAAAAATTGTCAGAAATGTCCACCATTTAGCCCCACAGACTAAGCCCCTACTTAGGCAAGCACAGGGACCGGGGTTAGATACCTGATGCCACATGCTGTGCTGATCCCATCCCTGGGCCTGCTGTACTGGTCACGGAGAATGGGTGAGGTGGAGCACGCCTGTAATCCCAGCACTGGGGAGGCTGAAAACAGGAGGATCACTCTGAACTGGAGCTGTACAGTGAGACCCTATACCAAATACATTAAGGGGTCCGGCGGGATGGCTCAGTGGTCTAAAGCGCCTGCTTGGGAAAGCTTGGGTGGCTGTAGGGACCGCAGTTCAATCCCCGGCACCACATGCTGCTGCCAGCCCTGCCCTCAGGGCAGGCTGAGTCGGCCTTACAAATAAATAAATAAACAAAAGTTCTGAAACAAGAAAAATAAATAAATTAGTTTTAAAATTTTTTTAAAAAATACATTAAAAAAAAAGAAGAAAAATTATCCATTAGCAGTCAATGGACCTTAGCATCCTAGCGATTAAAAAGGTGTGGATCAAGCCAGGTGTGGTGGCACACACCTGTAATCTCAGCACTTGGAAGGCTGAGGCAGGAGAATCAATGTGAGTTCGAGACCAGCCTGGGCCACAAAAGTGAGTTCAAGGCCAGCCTGAACTGCATAGTGAGACCTTGTCTCAAAAAGACAAAAAAAAAAAAAAAAAAAAAAAAGGTGTGGATCTTGTTTTCTTTCATTTCTTTCACCACACTCTGGTATTTTTGTCTTGGCCCTGACACAACATGAATAATATATGCCACATGTTTCCATGATTCTGCCTGTGCATTCACCTACAATTCAGCTCTCCAACTACCCTCATCCTCATTCAAGGCAAAGAGAAGCCTGTAAAACGAGCACTAGCCTGATTTTGTGGAGTGATAGAAAACAGATTTTGAGGAGAGCTATGAAGCAATAATACAAATATCCTGCGGAAACTCCAGCGAGTTACTTAACCTCTCTGGATTTCTCTTTTCTCATCTGAAAAGGAAGATGTAGCATTTCTGTAAAGCATACCTCAGAGGATAAATGGGCCAGCTTCAGAGTAAAACTACAGTGTATTTGTGTGTGTGTGTGTGTGTGTGTGTAATGTACTTTTTTTTTGTTGTTTTTTGTCTTTTTGAGACAAGGTCTCACTATGCAGTTGAGGCTGGCCTTGAGCTCACTTTTTGTAGTGCAGGCTGGTCTCAAACTTGCACCGATCCTCCTGCCTCAGCCTCCCAAATGCTGGGATTACAGGCGTGAGCCACCATGCCCTGCTTAATGTACTTTTTTGACAAACTCATAAATTACCTTTATGGGGTCAGGGAGATAGCTCGGTGGAATAAGTGTTTGCCTGGCAAGTGCAAGGTCCTGAGTTCAATCCCTGGTACCATAAACAATTACTTCTACGATTTACGAAGTTTTTCTCAGGAATTTTTTTTTTTTTTTCTGTGACTTTTTTCCTTTTCGCAGACATGGAGGAAAAAGTCCCCTTGAGCTGGGCACAGTGGTGCACATCTGCAGTCTCATCAGCTGAGAGACTGAGTGGGAGGCTCAAGCCCGAAGCCAACCTCAGTGGCCTCGTAAGACCTTGTACCCCAATATGAAAACCCTCTATTCTGCTAAAGTCCTGAAGTGTTTTATAGATTGTATTTATTGAAAAGTTAACATTATTTTTCATATTCCAAAGTGCTAAGCACCACATAGATTCTCACATTTAATCCCAATGACAGCATTGAGACATAACTGTATTATTATTTCCATATTTTCACAGGTGGAAGAGGAAAACTTAACAAAGTAGTACAACTGGTCCAAGTTACATAGGAAGCTGAGTGATGAGACCAGTATTTGAATCCATAGAGTCTAAACCAAAAACTATGTTTTACCTGTTAGTTTATACCTCAGCATGATTTGTATTCAATTTTTTTTTATTTGTGTTCATTATTGCTTGCATATCAAGGCTAAAAGGTCAAGATTTTTGTTGACTCTATGTTTCTTGTGGCCTCCTCAGCATTCCCTATGTACATTCCCTATAGGTTATTAAATAATTGTATACCATGATTTCCATTCCTTAGTGTCTCAGTAATCATAAATTTTTTGCAGTGGCCTAAGTGCCTCTCATCAATTATCTCACTGACTTTTAACAACTTCATCAACTATTATAATTCCCGTTGTACAGATAAGAAAATCAAGGCTTAGAGACTAGGAAATTGGTCCAAGGTCAAGGAGTTCCAGGGGCCTTAAACCCAGATAGAGATCAGTGGTAACTGAAATTTTCCTGTAAGAAAACTTTGGGAAGAGAAACATCATGGGAATTGGAGGAGCGGGTATTGGAAATGTCTTTTGAAATTACCATAAGATGCTCATTTTTGAATATAAATCTTAACATTATTGTCAATAGTGAATGGATATTATGAGGGTAGATTTGAGGGATACTCTTCTGTTTAAAAAGTATGGAAAAATTATGTACTTTATGGCTATATAAATAGAACACTATTGCTTACCATTTTCCAAATATGATTCAAACATCCAAAAAATGAAACTTCAAACAGGGCACGGTAGCACACACCTGCAATTCCAGCAATCAAGAGACGGAAGCAAAAGGATCAGCATCAGTTCAAGGCCAGCCTGAGACTCAGTGCAAGACCCTGTCTCCAAAAAAGAATTCACTCTCCCAAAATAAAACCTCAAGTATATAGAAGATACCCAGGGTTTTGTTTTGTTTTGTTTTTTGACAATTGAACACTGACTGGAGAAGTATAGCTATCAGAAACGTTCCCCAGATGGGACAAGGGGCCATGAACTGTTGTGCACAGTGGCATCAGCTGAACAGAAATGGCCATAGGAGAAGGAAACACACTTGATGCTTGGCAGACCAAAGGCGCTGAGTGCAGACGTGATCCAGGAAGGGGCGATGGCATCATTGCCAACTGTTCCCTGAAGACGTTGGTCCAATGCATTGTGGCAGTCACAAAGGCAAGTATCATCAGGAAGGATGTTAAAAACAAAATAGAAAGTACAGTCTCACGATCATTCACATACGCACCCAGATACACACAGACCCCAGAATTCAACTGTTCTAGAAATACTGTGGATAGTTCCAGCCATTAAACCTCAAAAAAGGTCATAATGAAACTGGAAACTGTCCAAAAAGGTCACTTAAAATGATTAGCTCTGCAAAGGAGTCAAAGAGACTTTGAAACAGTTAAGCTTAGAAAGACAAACTATGGAACTGGTGGGCCAGAATCTAAAGTCACAAAGAGCCACAGAAAAAGTATAAACCAAGTCCCAGTAAAGCAAACCTAGAAGCCCCAGTAAACTTAAAATCAATGGCTAGTGGGACAATTTATATTTTCAACGTGCTACCCTGCAGGATAAGTAGTAAACTAGAAAGAAACAGAACTCTACGACTCTGTAGTTGTAACCCTGTAATAGCTTAGGGTAGAGTGTAGCTAAACTATATGCTCAGCTTTTTCATGGTGATGCAATGGAAGATACTTGGACAGGTACCTTTCACACTGTTCTTTCAACATCTTGACAGAAGGGATGCTAGATTAAATTAACTACTGGAGCCGGGCGTGGTGGCGCAGGCCTGTAATCCCAGCACTTGGGAGGCTGAGGCAGGAGGATCAGTGCGAGTTTGAGACCAGCCTGGGCTACAAAAGTGAGCTCAAGGCCAGCCTCAACTGCGTAGCGAGACCCTGTTTCAAAAAGCAAAAAAAAAAAAAAAAAAAAATTAACTACTGACTTGGTGCACAAGCCAGAGGTGGTAATTTCCAGTTCTGGGCAATCAAAAGAATTATGTGAAGATTAAAAAACAAAAAACAGATTCTAGAACACCATTCCCAAAGATTCTGACTCAGTTGTGGTGTTTTAGGCTCAGCAACCTTAAGAGAAAATCCTTTCCATGGATATATCTAGAGTGTGATATAATTGGTTGGATTTAATCACATTTTACCTCTAAATCCATCCCTGAAAACAAAGGAAGAAATGTATCGAGCCAAGAATTTAGATGAACCAATCTCAAACATAACCCTCCAGAAGCCGGGCGTGGTGGCGTACACCTGTAATCCCAGCACTCGGGAGGCTGAGGCAGGAGGATTGGTGCGAGTTCGAGACCAGCCTGGGCTACAAAAGTGAGCTCAAGGCCAGCCTGAACTGCATAGCAAGACCCTGTCTCAAAAAAAAAAAAAAAAAACACTCCACCAACATGAAAAGTTAATATTCTTTTATAAAACTTTGTATTTTATGGATCAATTGAAAAAAATACTCCAATGGTATTACTCTACTCTTAACATGAGAGACAGAGTAAAATTAAAAGAATAATTGCAATTGTTGAGTAATGTTCTCAAGGTGGGAACAAGATATTACATTAGTTGAGTTTTTTTCTTTCTTTCTTTTTAATATATTTAGTACAGGGTATATGGGCTTATAATGATCCTTCTGTTTTCAGTCTCCCAAGTGCTGGGAGTATAGGTGCATACCACCACATCCAGTCTTAGTTGCCTCTCAGTGCACCCCAGGGGCAGGGCCAGCACAGCACAAGGGATCAACTCTGGTCCCTGCATCTGCCTAAGCAGGCACTTTCATCTGCTGAGCTATCTGGCCAAGCCCAGTTGAGTGATTTTTTAATTAAATTCAACAGGGACTCACTATTAAGTGTACAATCCCACACTCAAACATCTTCCATGAAAGGTGAGACTGTGTGTTTCTCAGAAAAACTGCAACAACATTTGCCCTCCTACCTACTCTTTCAGAATCTTCATCTACTAGCCGGGCGTGGTGGCTCACGCCTGTAATCCCAGCACTTGGGAGGCTGAGGCAGGAGGATCGGTGCGAGTTCGAGACCAGCCTGGGCTACAAAAGTGAGCGCAGGACCAGCCTCAACTGCATAGCGAGACCCTGTCTCAAAAAGACAAAAAAAAAAAAAAAAAAAAAAAAAAAAAAAAAAAAAAAAAAAAAAAAAAAA
>PVJA010027143.1:0-20577 GCA_004027025.1 Myocastor coypus
TCCTCCCATGGTCTCTCTGGATGCTGATTTCTACAGAGCCATCTTCTTGGCACAGGTGGTTTGAGGTCTCAGGGGTGGGCACTGGCTTGTTCTTTCCTTCTCTGCAGCTCCTCATGTCGCTTTGTCTGCTGTTCCCTCATGCAATCTCTGAAGGCCTGTACCTGTGGCTGGCACTGCCGCCAGTCCTGGTGCTCAGCCATGCACTCCTGCACTGCAAAGTGTGCAGCAGCACAACCAGAGCTGGAAATGAGCTGATCCAGTGGGTCTTCTTCTTCCTCTTCCTTCCTTAGCCGTCGGGCCCAGTTATGGCTTTGAGGGACTGAGGATGACATCAGGGGAGTCTAGAGACAAAAAGTTTCAAGTACAACTATGATACATAAGTTTCCTGTATTTTAAATGGAACCAACCAAACTATGTTATTATGGCCTGCCTATATGTTTGTCTCCCCTAAAAGATCAAGCCTGCTTATATGTCTCCCCTAAAAGACCAAGCTCTTTGAGAACAGAGAGTGAACCTGTTTTATTTTGGTGTACCAGCACCAATCTGGCAGACAGCAGGCCTACAAAATGGCTAAATTGAACAAAATAAAATATATGAAAACACTTTTCAGAACACTGAATTAGGCCTAATGGATTCTATTAATGAATATAAATTATGTGAAATATCTTTTTTAAAAAGCCATCCTGAGCCAGGCGTGGTGGCACACGCCTGTAATCCCAGCACTCAGGAGACTGAGGCAGGAGGATCAGTGTGAGTTCCAGACCAGCCTGGGCTACAAAAGTGAGCTCAAGGCCAGCCTGAATTGCATAGTGCGACCCTGTCTCAAAAAGACAAAAATAAATAAATAAATAAAGCCATTCTGATTTACTTTAAAGAACCTTCATTTCTTCCACTGGCCTTATTCTATGCTTGGAAAACAAAATTTCCATCCTTTCACATCTTTCTACTCCAGGCCAGAATAGGTACCCTAGAAAGGCACCCCAAGATAGGCTTATTTGGCTGTAGCATAGAGCATGCAGAGGCCAGAATGAGACATGAGTTTTTGAGGTAAGGGAGACTACTTTCTCAGCCATTCCCAAAGGCCAGGGATAACTATATTTGCCTACACTGTTTCCCCAACATTGTCTCCTTCAAAGCACCCAGGAGAAACCAGCAAGAAGGAACTTAAGAAAGGTTGGAAGAGGAATGACTTTAGGTTTTGCACAAAGTTAGTCATGGTGGACTACAAAGGAACTAAAAGGACTCCTTAATCCTCCTGTGGCTCATTCATTCAAGAGTTTTTTTTTTTTTTTTTTCCTCCCAGTGCTGGGATTGAAATAAGGCTTACAGATACAGAGCTGGGCAAGTCTAGTACCACTGAGCTATAGAACTAGTCCCAAAAAATATTACTGAGTACTCATCATGTAGCAGTGAATATGCTAGAGTAAATAGGGATAATCAAGCAAGATAGGGTTCCTACCTTTGTGATTTTACAAAATTAACAAATACACCCCTTACGACAGTGAATATTTGGAAACACAGTGGAGATACGTATAGCCCAGACAAGAATAGGAATATGAGCTGGGGAGACAGCTCAGAAGCATAAGCACCTGCCTAGTAACTTCAAGGTCCCGAGTTTGATCCTCAGTACTGAAAAAAAAAAAAAAAGGAGGGGCAGCTAGATAGCTCAGCAGACTAACACTCCTGCTTAGGCAAAGTGCAGCAGCCAGGGTTCCATCCCCAGTGTGCCGTGCCAGCTCTACCCACAGGGCACACTGAGATGGCCATGAAGACTGGGTGTGGTGACATATGTCTATAATCCCAGCTCTTGAGAGGCTGGAAACATGAGAATCACTGAAGTCTGATCTATGTAGTAAGACCCTGTAAAACCTGTCCTAAATACATGAAAAAAAAAAAAAAAAAAAGGAATAGGATGGAAAGGCTTGCCTGGAGGTAAAGATTTCTAAGGTAAGACTCAAGGGATGAAAAGGAATTAGCCAGAGATCAGACTAATTCTGGAATAGAAGAGACAAAATGTGACACAAGAATTAAGTGTTCAGCAACATCCAGGCATGGTGGCACACTTATAATCTCAGCTTTCTCATAGGCTGAGGCAGAAGTAACACAAGCTCCAGCCCAGCCTACTCAACTTAGTAAAACCCCATCTAGAAATAAACAAAATAAAAAGGGCTGGAGATGTAGCTCAATGTGAAGGTACTGGGTGAAATACACAGGATTGCAGAAATGAATGAATAAAATTCAGTGACTGAGGGTGCCTCATGCACAGTTCATGTTCAACATGTATCAAGCCCTGGGTTTGATCCCAGGCACCACGCAAACAAAGCAAAACAAAACCTTCAGTGACTGAAGATGACAACAAAAGAAAACATATAAATTAGAGAATGACTATTAGAAAAGGCTTTGTAGCCTGGCTTAAAGACGTTGAGATTTTTATTTTGAGGATCATGAGGAAGTCACAAGAGGGACTTAAGCAAGCTGTATCTCTACACAAAACTTGTTTTTGGAAGCAATATAATTTAAGAGGGGAGAGAAAATACCTTTGAAGTAAGTACACATTTCTGAGTGTGGTGGCACACACCTGTAGTCCTAGCACTTGGGAGGCTGAGGGAGGGGGACTGCCAGGAGTTCAAGACCAACCTGAGTGGTATTGTGGGTGCAAGGCCAGCCTGAGTGACATAGCACAGCAAATCCTGTGTCAAACACACACGAAAGAAAGAAAAAAGAAAGAGAGAGAGAGAGACAGAGAGAGAGAGAGAGAGAGAGAGAGCGAGCGAGCGAGAGCTTGAGAAGAGATGAGGCCGGTGAGATAGCTCTGTGGATTAAGAGCCTGATTAGAGAGCTCGAGCTTGGAGGATTTAACTCTAGCTGTGTCACTACTTCTATTATCCTTAGGCAAGTCACTTAATAACCTCTATTGAAAAGGAGATGAAGTATTTGTAAGGTGACTGGTACAGAGTTCACCAAATTATGCTTCCTGACTGTGTAGTAGTGCACGCTTGCAATCCTAGCACTAGGAAGGGGGAAGCAGGAGGATCCCCGCGGATTTGAGGCCGGCCTGTACTACACACCAAAGCCCTGTCTCAAAAACAAAAAATAACGGCAGTTCGTATTAGTATTCATGTTTTTTCTTCCTAAATACATTTGTCAGAATGGTGGGACTCTAAGCCAAGAGATGTAAATTCAAATTCCAGTTATGCCTTATCAGGTAGTCTTAACCTCACAAATAGCAACCGAGAGAAGCAGAGCAAAGGTTAAGATGAGTGAAAAGTAACTGGTCTATCAGAGAAGTATATGCCAACTCTAGCTCCCACCAGGTCCTGTTTTCAGTTTCCCCTGGAGTCAAATGAGGATGACCACGGGGTTAGATCAAGGCAGGTTAGATGGCTGACTGGTAAACTGCAGAAGGTAGGCAGAAATGGACCCCAAGAAGGGAAATCCAATGACGCGGGTCGCCAGAAGCGCCACCCGTACTTTAAGGAGAAGACGCATGCGTACGTACGGCAGCTCAGCGCGCCCCAGATGTGTCCGCAGTGCCTCCCCGCGGTGCTCACCCGAATAGGTGGCAGACGAAGACCCCACGCACGGTAGCCACCTCGACAAAGGCTCTGCCAAAAGTTAGCAGTCTTCCGTCTGTTCCCACAAGGCTCCGCTTTGCGGGCGCGCGCACACGGAAGGACGTGAGAATCTCGCCGCGCATTTTTATTGGTAGCCTCTCTGTCTAGGTACCGCCCTCCTCCCTCACGCGACCGTTTTCAGGAACTCACATCCGGGAAGGAACAGAAGAGGCGGGCTAGTGGAGGCGTGGTCAAGATGGCGGCGCCTTTGAGGATTCAGAGCGACTGGGCCCAGGCCCTCAGGTGAACGCGGTCGCAGAGTAGGGGCAGAGGAGGCGGGTAGTGGATGTTTCCTTCGCATCAAGGGAACTCATACCGGCCCAGTATACCCATAAAGTTACCCATCAGTCCTTTTTTTTTTTTTTTTTGTCTTTTTTGAGACAGGGTCTCACTGTGCAGTTCAGGCTGGCCTTGAGCTCACTTTTTGTAGCCCAGGCTGGTCTCGAACTCGCACCGATCCTCTTGCCTCAGCCTCCCGAGTGCTGGGATTACAGGCGTGAGCCACCACGCCCGGCTTTCCCCCATCAATTGTTGAAGGAACTGGAGGTCATAGGGTCCAGAAAAAGAAGCTCAGCTCACATGATCAAGGCCTTTTCGCGCTGAACAGCTGTCCCGAGGCCAAGGGAGCACATAGGCGCTGTGTGATTGCTGCGTCAGGACCAGGATCAATGAGTTAAAGAAAAGAAATTGGGAGCCAGTTTCTCCCAGCCGAGAAGTCATTTGAAAAATATTTATTGCTCATCAGTTATTTACAAAAGTCTTAGTATTCAATCACTGCTGTAATGCTACGTTAGACGTAACGGACGACTCTGTTCAGGTGACTGTACCACCTACCTGGTCCACGCCCTGTGGAACTCACATTAAGTGATAGTTCTGGTCTTTAAGGAGCTGAAGTTTGATGTGGAGCTGCGCAGCGCTCTATTTTCGCTTAATATATATTTATTTTGATCTTGTACTGTGACAGTCATTTCTCTGGGCAGCAAGGTGAATACGTAGTGCCATAAATGACAAACAATGAGAATTTCTTGAATTGAAACTGGTGAAAATTGCAGGGCGTGGTGGCTCACGCCTGTAATCCCAGCACTCGGGAGGCTGAGGCAGGAGGATTGGTGCGAGTTTGAGACCAGCCTGGGCTACAAAAGTGAGCTCAAGGCCAGCCTCAACTGCATAGCGAGACCCTGTCTCAAAAAGACAAAAAAAAAAAAAAAAAAAAAAAAAAAAAAAAAAAAAAAAAAAAAAAAAAAATGGTAAAAATGAATGAAACATATCCTTCAGGATTTAAACAATTTATACCTTTTTACATTCTTCTAAAATATAAGATACATTACTTAAAAACAAAATATAATAAGTAATAAAGGAACAGTAATATACATTCAATGCCACAAGATGCCCTCTATACTTAAAAAAAATGTAGTCCGAATCGGACGGTTGATTAAAATTATGCAATTGGTTCTTGTGATAGAGGGTTGCTATCAATCTAGATTTTTTTTTCTCCTTTGTGCTCTATTGGGAATTAAACCAGAGCCTTTGCATTGAACTACATCCCTGCCCCCTCAACTCCCCCCCCCCCTTTTTTTTTTTTTGGTCTTTTTGAGTCAGGGTCTCGCTATGCAGTTCAGGCTGGCCTTGAGCTCACTTTTGTAGCCCAGGCTGCTCTCAAACTCACACCAATTCTCCTGCCTCAGCCTCTCAAGTGCTGGGATTACAGGTGTGTGCCACCATGCCCGGCTTCAACTCCCCTGTTTAAAAGATTTTGAGACAGGATCTTGCCACATCTGAGCACATGAACTTACCATACTCCTGCCTTGGCCTCCAAGAGTGCTTGGATTATAGTCATAATGTGCCACCACACCCAGTTTATATTTTCTGCTTTAAAAATGTAGGCCCTCAGAGTTAGGACATAGAAATCAAAATTTGAAGATTGGATGTGGGGTACAGAGCATAGAAAATCCTCATCACAATGTGAGGTGTTAGAAAAATCTTACTGTATGCCAAATTTAAATTCTTATTTAATAGCTAGATGACTGGGTAAATCAACTCTGAGTTTCAGTTTGTAATGTTCGCTGTGGATATAATAAGATATCTTGTTTGGTTGTTGTGTATGCAATGTGCCTAGCACAGAATCTGGTTTACAGTAATCCCAATAAATATGTAAATATAAATGAATTTTTTTTTTTTTTTTTGTCTTTTTGAGACAGGGTCTCCCTGTGCAGTTCAGGCTAGCCTTGAGCTCACTTTTGTAGCCCAGGCTGGTCTCGAACTCGCACCAATCCTCCTGTCTCAGCCTCCCAAGTGCTGGGATTACAGGCATGCGCCACCACGCCCAGCTATAAATGAATTTTTCTAAGTGAACTTTGTTAGTAAGTTTTATTTATCTATTATTTTGAGACAGGGATCTTACTGTGCAATTCAGGCTGGTTTTGAGGTTACTATGTAGCCCAGGCTGGTCTCGAACTCAAAGTGATCCTCCTATCAGCCTCCCAAGTTCTGGAATTATAGGAGTGTGCCACCATGTCTGGCTATTCATTAAAAATTGAGCATTAATTTTACAAGTATCTTTTCATTAGATACTTGAACAAGTAAACAAAATTGGATGTTTTAGAAGAATCTGCTCGATGGAAGGTTGACTAGATTATGTCTGAGTGCTGTGAACAAACTGGAAATTATATGGCTTTTTTTTTCTTTGAACCAATGACATTCTGTTCAACTTTGTAAGAGCCTAAGTAGGCTTTTGTTGTCTTCACAGAAAAGATGAAGGAGAGGCCTGGCTGAGCTGTCACCCCCCAGGTAATGCTCATAAATATGTTCTTGCTTTAAAGAAGGATTTATTACTGTTAGAACAAAGCTCCTACTTTCTGCTTGTCCAGCTTTGCATGTGCTCATAACTCTGTTGGCATCCCTCCATTCCAGCAGAAAGCCTTTGCTTTTCCACTTGAAAGCCACAGCCAGTGACGGAGTTTATGCTGATGTATGTATGTATGTATTCATTTATATTTTGTAGTTTAGAGAAGGGTCTGCAGGGTGTTCAAGGTCTCACTACTAGATCAGACTTGTAGTGATCCACCTGTTTACAGCCTCCCAAGACCTGGGATTATAGGCCACCATGCCCAGTCTCATTGCTGATGTGTTTAAATCAGTCCCTTAGTTCTATACTGTCTTATTGTCAAACAGCGAGCTTTGTAACCTTGCTGATGATAATTAAATTTATAGTGTTTGCCCTGACCTCTCTTTGGGTGCAAGCAGAGATTGAACAGTTGGCTAGACATTGGTGCTTGAAGTTCTCACTGTTGTACTGAGTAACTTGACTTAACTACAGTTAAATAGTGAATGCTTTTGCAATCAAATGGATCCTCTTTCTTGATTCTCCCTGTCTCTCCTTCTCTCCCTCTCTGTCTCTCTTCCTCTATCCCTCTCTCCATTTTTCTTTTCTGTACTGGGGATTGAAGCCTGGTGTTACAGTGTTACACTCTACTATTGAGTTACCTTCCCAGCCCCTTTTTTATTGTGAGACAATGTCTAATTAAAATTTGAAAGTGGCCTTAAACATGGGATCCTCCTTTCCCAGCATCCCAAATAGCTAGGATTAAAGATGTGAGCCACCACATCTAATGCTTTTCTTATTTGTCAAGTTCGTATCATTTTTCTAGGAATCAGAGTGAAAATCTACTTACTTCACCAACCCATATAGCTTCCAAGTCTTACTATTCTATCCCCTGAATAACATTCCTATGTTGTTCCTGACTATTCAGTTTACATGATATCTTATGTGGTACCGTTCCAAAACTAAACCAACCTTCCTGCTAGAGACTGTAATGAAGTTTTGTGTTACTGATTGCCATTTCAGTTGCCATTGCTCTTTTATTTCTTAGAAAAGTTAAATTTAAACAGTCTCTGAGGAAATTTAGTGCTGCCTAGAAAAAATGAGAGTGGTAGCTAGATGACCTTAGAGACTTTGTTTTATTTTTCAAAGATAAGAAATTGAAGAAAGTAAGTTTAAAAATATAAATTGAAATTTAGGGAGAGAAGGACTAACAAGACACAATGTCTAGAGAAAATAGAAGGAGATTGCATTGAGCCTATGAGACTAGAATGAAAGAAAAAGAAAGTACAGATGCAGGTGAATGTGTGTGTTCCACATATAAGTACATGTAAGGGTGCAACACGGCTTCAGTGTCCTTGTGAAGTCAGAGATAATGTCACCTCATAATCAAGAGAGTATTTTTTTTGTAAGTAACAGCTTTATTGAGACTAAATGTATTTTATGTTAGTTACTCTGTATATATTTCACGTCCCTAGCAAAAGCTCCTGTGGTATATCTTCTCTATCAAGATTTCTACCATAAATTGTGAGGCTTGGAAGAGTTGCCTTCACCTCCCTTTTCCATAACTGCCATAACCAAGTCAGTTCATTAATTGATGCTCCCTTTTCTCTCATTCCTTTTGACTTTTATGTGTGAATATGAATAAATGCCTCTGCCCTTTCTGTTTCCCTTTTCTTCATCCTATCCAGAATTCCTTTCAGAATCTCTACAAAGCATTCATTGACTGGATCCATGATTTCTACTTTTCTCTTACTCCTAGAACTTATTTTTTAGTGCAGCAGTTATTTAATGAGTAACCTATAGCTGTTTCTTTCTTTTTTTTTTTTTTAGAAATTATTTTATTTTCTTTCCTTGTTTCAGAACTTTTATTTGTTTATTTTTATGGCTGGCTCAGCCTGCCCTGAGGGCAGGGCTGGTGCAGCATGTGGTGCCGGAAACTGAGGTCCCTGCAGCCGCCTAAGTTTTCCTAAGCAGGCGCTTTAGACCACTGAGCCATCCTGCCGGGCTCCCCTATAGCTATTTCTAAACTCCAAATACTTGAGTCTAACCAAGAAGTCTGAAATATTAGTTGTGTTAACTTGTATGATCCTCCTGTTTGAGCCTCCCGAGTGCTGAGATTATAGGTATGTACTGCCACACACCTGGCTTTTGGATTTTTTTGAGACAAGGTCTTACTATTTGGTTCAGGCTGTCCTTGAACTTATAGTAAGCACTTGCTGGCCTGGAACTCTGGATGATCTTCTTTCAGCCTTCCAAATGCTTAAATTACAGATATGTGCCACCACACCCAGCTGGTAACATTTTTAATCTCATTTTAACATCTGCATATATATATTATATACATAGGTATGTTATTTAGCTCATATGACTGCTAAAATCAGTATTGCACTTAGGAAACATTTCCAGATTACTAAAGTTTAATTCTTCACTATGTATTATATAATGTATATACTGTGGAATATAATGTTCCCCCCCTTTTTATGTATTTAGTACAGGGTATACAGGGTCTCATTACACAGATTGGACTTGGTAATGATCCTCCTGTTTTCAGCTTCCCAAGTGCTAGGATTATAGGTGCGTGCCACCATGCCCAGTATCAGTCACCAACTCAGTGTACCATGGGAGTGGGGCCGACACAGCAAGCTGGGCATTAAACCCCAGTCCCTGTGTCTACCTAAGCAGGTACTTTAATCCACTGAGCTATGTTTTTTCCCCTTTCATCCTAGAATAGCTCATAGCCAGTAAAGCAGGTTGCCATCATTCTAGCAGCTTTCTCCAAATGCTATATTTTTCAATCTTTCTTCCTGACTTTTAGTCTTTCAGATTGGATTTGCTCTTTCTACTTCACCTGGCTTTCAGTACAGATTACTGTTTTTATTCTGTGGGCCAATTTTATGGGCATTCCATCTGTGTAGGTGCCTGAATTGGGTTTTCAAGAAGCAAAATATTTTTTGAGACATGCTTCTTTTGTACTGTGTAGGGAAACCATCTTTGTATGGCAGCCTGACTTGTCAAGGAATTGGAATAGATGGCATCCCAGAGGTTACAGCTTCGGAAGGATTTGTTGTGAATGAAATAAATAAGGTAGGTTTTTATGTCTTATAGATGGCAAATTATTCAAAACTGATCAGACTCAATATGTATTTCAGATTGTTATCTGTGTATATTTGCCACCCCTGATTCATTTTACAGTAATCATACTTTTCACTACCTTTGAGTGTTAATTTTTTTTTTTTTTGCTATACTTTTATTTATTTATTTATTTATTTATTTATTTATTTATTTATTTGGTAGAACTGGCGATTGAACTCAGGCCCTTAGGCTTGCCAGGCAAGCACTTATTCCACTGAGCTATCTCCCCATCTCCATGTTTACTTTTAAAGAGAATCAGATTTCCTCTGACTTCCTTTATTTTATTTATTTATTTTTATTTTTTAGAATTTTATTTTATTTTATTTCTTGTTTCAGAACTTTTGTTTATTTATTTATTTTCATGGCCGGCTCAGCCTGCCCTGAGGGCAGGGCTGGTGCAGCATGTGGTGCCAAGGATCGAACTGTGGTCCCTGCAGCTGTCCAAGCTTTCCTAAGCAGGCGCTTTAGACCACTGAGCCATCCCGCCGGACCCCTCTGACTTCCTTTATATAAATTTTTATAGTGCAAACCATGGATGTTATTTTAAATTTTCTGGTAGATTTATTAAAAAGTGTGGAGGACCACCCAGGCAACTCTCCCTGAGGGAGTAGTTTTTCCATTTTGTCTAATCCTGGCCCTATTACAGTATATTGAAGGGTGCAGAGCCAACTAGGACTTTTCCTTATCCCATCAATTGGCTAGCAATGAATATTGGTCCATCTGAGGTGCTCATATGTAGTCTTTGAAGCAAAGAGGACAGGGCATTGTTTTTTTTCCCAGCGCCCCTGGTTCCCAGATAAAATGTGTGGGCTGGTATGAGGTGGAATGGAGAGCTGTACTTCATGCTTTCAGCGGGGATGAGCCTCAAGATAAGGGGCTGTGACTTCCAGGGCATAAAAGTTTACACATCAGAGTTGAAACCCTGACCCCAAAATTTTAGATACTACCTAATTGTGTTATACAGACTATTCTTTCTGCATATCCTTTTTTTCCCTGCATATTGGAGAGATGATCTCTGACCTCTTGCCTAGCCCAGCTCATGTGTTTCCTGCCATCCTCACAGCTACTCATCCTCAAGCCACTTCTTCACAAATGAATAAAATACGAGTTTTGCTCTAGTTAAAGCCTTTGTTTCTGTCAGCCATCATCATATCTGGGCTTAGGATTTCTTGGCTCCCCATAACTACAAATATGCCTTAGGAAGTAGTAAATTTGAATTAACTGACTAGAATTCCAGTAACTTTTCCATGGGATTATAAATATAAATTTCTTGGGGACTGGGGACAAAGCTTAAGGTGTGCCTGCCCAGCAAGCATGAGGTCATGATTGGATTCCTAAAAAAGAAAACTAAAAAAAGAAACCTTAAAAAACCAAATATAAACTTCCTAGACCAAGATGAAGACCAGGAAGGGCTCTCTATGAAAAAGTAAGAAGAAAAGATAAAATCAATAGTATTCTCTTATTTCAATATTTCTAAAATATTTCAATATGTAACTATTTTGCAGATTTTATGAGATTCTTTAGTTTCCTTAAAATTTCAAAATGCTATGTATATTTTTTACTTGCAGCACATCTCATTTCAAACAAATTATTTGTTGGAAATGCTTGATCTATATTTATATTTCATCAAATTTACAACTAAAAACAGAATCACAGTTGGTAATTGTGGGAGTGTAGCCTATTGGTAGGTCACATATTTACTATGCAAGAGGCCCTGGGGGCAGTCCTTGTACACACAAGAAAATTTTTGCATTGTTTTAGTTAAGTGCATGCATAGATAGATCCAGATACTCAGGAAGCTGTAGCAGGAAGGTCACTGAAACCTGGGACTTAGGAGCAAGTATAGGAGCAAGTATAGACAGTTTTTTTTTTTTTTTTTTTTTAAAGCTTTTTTGTTGAGACAGGATCTCACTGTTATTTAACCCAATCTTTAACTAACTATGTAGCCCAGGCTGGCCCCAAACTCGAGGAGCTCCTTCCTCAGCCTCCCAAATGCGTGGATTGCAGGCATGCACCATCATACTTGGTTGGCAAAATAGCTCTTAAAAGAAAACATAGATCCATACTTGAGAAGTTCCAAAATTTTTCAGTAATTGAGTTGAGAAATTATCAGTTTTTAAATTGAGATTTAAATAAAAAATTCCAAAAAAATTTATTTTCATGTTGTATTTGCACTAGTCACATTTCAAGTATTGAGTAGCCTCATATCTGGACAGCGAGGCCTCATTCTATAGGAACAATTACAGCAGTTGTTCTCTGTAGTTTTCTTCTCTGAAACAGATAACTCAGCTGCCCTGCAGAATTCTCGATCTCCTTTTTCTTACTAATTTTGACTGCTGTAGTATATCACAACTTTTTGGTTATAAGATTATTATTTTTGCCAGGCGTGGTCGTGCACGCCTGTAATCCCAGCATTTGGGAGGCTGAGGCAGGAGGATCGGTGGGAGTTCGAGACCAGCCTGGGCTACAAAAGTGAGTTCAAGGCCAGCCTGAACTGCATAGCGAGACCCTGTCTCAAAAAGACAAAAAAAAAAAAAAAAAAAAAAAAATTATTTTTATTTCTCAGAACTGGGGATTGAACTCAGAACTAGGGTCTTGGAATTGAGCTACATCCCCATCCTATTTTTACTTTTTTTGTTTTGAGACACTGTCTCAGTAAGTTTCTAAATTGCCCAAGGCAAGCTTGAACTTGCAACCTCCTTGCCTCAGCCTTCCAGAATGCTAGGATTATAGACCTTGATGGTTGTTAAGGTATTGTGTATATACTGACAAAAGAGATTAGTTGTCTCTGATGCATGCTTGTAATGTGAGCACCAGAAAGGCTGAGACAGGAAGACTGAAGTGAGTTTGAGGCCAACTTGGGCCACATAGTTTGAAGCCAGCCTGACCTACACAGTGAGATTCTAATTCAAAAAAAGGAATTTTTTTGTTTTTGTTTCTGTTTTTTGAATTAATTTGTTTTTGTGTACAAGGTTTTTAGCAAATATTTATTCATTACCCTTTTGTACCAGGTAATATACTACATGTTATTATATATTTTAGTTTGTTTTTCAAAGCAGCTGTGGTTATAGAAAACGTAAAAAGAGCTAAATTGAAATATTAGTATACCCTTAACTTCCTAATTTTTTTTAAATTTTAGAATCTTTTATTTTTGTATTTATTTGGTACAGGGTCTTACTACATAGCTCAGACTCATAGTGATGTTCCTTTCTCAGCCTCCCCAGTGCTAGGATTACAGGCATGAGCCACCACGCCCACCCAGTTTCAGTAACCAGATCAGCTAGCATGGCATGTGGTACCATTAATCTGACCTGGATCCTTGCACTTTCCAGGCAGGTCCTTTGGCCACCCTGGCCCTGACTTTGTGGTTTTGTTTTGTTTTTTTTTCTGCATTTAGGACAGGGGATGCAGGGTGTACAGGGTCTCACTGCATAGCTCATTTATTTATTTATTTTTATGGCCGGCCCAGCCTGCCCTGAGGGCAGGGCTGGCACAGCATGTGGTGCCGGGGATTGAACCGTGGTCCCTGTAGCCACCTAAGCTTTTCTAAGCAGGCGCTTTAGACCACTGTGCCATCCTGCCGGCCCCTCACTGCATAGATCAGATTCCTGTGATTCGCCTGTTTTTCAACCTCCCAAAGTGCTGGGATTACAGGCAGGCGCTACCACACCAGTCACAATCACCATCTCGGTGCACCCCGGGGCTGGGGCCAGCACGTAACTGTAGCTGTGGACAAATAAATTGGTTCTCTGAGCCTGTTTTTTCATCTCTGTCACAGAGATAATCTTGTACTTTTTAGGGTAACTACTAGGGAGTGGGCATCCATAGGGATGATATTACATAATGTTATAAAACTTAGTTTTTCTTTATCCTAACAATCCTATGTGGCAAATTGCAAACCATACAGTCAGGGTGACTAAAAGGGACCCTAGTCTGCATGTGCCATCTTTGTGCAGACCTGCAGAGAGGAGCACAAGAAGAACCCAGAGGTCCCTGTCAGTTTTGCAGAATCTTCCAAGAAATGCTCAGAGAGGTGGAAGACGATATCTGGGAAAGAGAAGTCTTAAGTTTGATGAAATGACCAAGGTAGATAAAGTTCGCTATGACCAAGAGATAAAAGATTATGGACCTGCAAAGGGAGGCAAGAACTAAAAAGACCACAACGCACCCAAAAGACCATTTTGTTCAGAATTCTGCCCCAAGATCAAATCCACCAACCCTGGTATCTATTGACTATATGGCAAAAAAGGTGGGTGAGATGGAAAATAATTTAAATGACAGTGAAAAACAGCCCTATGTCACCAAGGTGGCGAAGCTGAAGAAGTATGAGGACATGGCTGACTGTAAGTCTAAAGGAAAGTTTGATGGTGCTAAGGGTTCTACTTAAAGTTGCCCAGAAAAAGGTGGAAGAGGAGGAGAAGGAGGAATAAAGGAGGAAGAAGAAAAGGAGGGTGAATAAAAAACTTGTCTCCTTGTGAATCTCTTAGAGTAGGGGAGCACCATGACTGACCATTTCTTAGGTTAAATGCCAACCAGATTGCAATTGTATAATTTTCCAAATGCTCCAAAGTTGGCAGCAGTTGCTCAACATGACCACGGAGTTCTGGAACGCTGTGAAATTGTATCAAAGGTATACATATTTCCAAACACTTCTAAACTGAAAAGGCACCCTGTGTTCTCCTTGCTCTGTGTACTTTGCTATGGCTGTTAAAAGATTTGAGATGTCTGATGTTCACTTTTTAAGTTGTAATGTGGTGTTAACTGTATGGTCATTGGCTAGAAACCTGAGTTACATATTGCACATAACTAGAGTTTGTAAAAAGCACAAAGCAACCCAGACAAACCCTCAATGCTTCCTGCTTGGCACTGAGGCCATGGGGCAAATGCCACTGAGAAGGGTCCATAGACCTGTTGTTGCTGTGGCTATGGCAGGCATCCAGTTAGCTTATGTATATAGTGACCTAGCATCCTGCTGCCCTGTCTTAGTTGGGGACTGAGAGGGTCAGCTGGCATGAGAAGTGTTTGCATTTGTTGCTGTTTCATTTTTTTAGTTAAGTGCTAAACTATTTCCAACTATAGAACTCTTTATTGGCAAAGAGTCAAAGAATTCAAGAAGCTTCTGTACTTAAACACAATTTGAAATGTTGTGTTATTTTTTGTATGTTTAGAATGCTGAAATGTTTTCCAATCTCAATAAACAGTATTATATTTTTCAAAACCAGAAAAACAAAAACCTGGGGGCCCAGCAGGATGGCTCAGTGGTCTAAAGCACCTACTCAGGAAAGCAGGGACCACGGTTCAATCCCTGGCACCACATGCTGCGCCAGCGCTGAGCTGGCCATAAAAATAAATAAATAAACAAACAAACAAAAGTTAAAAAAAACAAAGAAAGAAAAACAAAAACCTAAGGTGATTTTTTTTTTCTTTCTTTCTCTTTTTTTTTTTTTTTTTGGTACTGGAGGTCAAACTCAGGCAGGACCTTGCACTTGCCAGGCAAGTGCTTATGACACTGAGATGTCACCAGCCCGCCAGCCCAGGATGGGAATTTTGAATTTCTGTTTTGCAGATGAGTAAACAGACTTTGAGAATAATTAATCTTAAATAATCAAAGGCAGATGGTATAGAGAAATTGAAACCCAGTTCTATTGGCTGCAAGTTTCTTTTTTCTTTTCTTGTCTTTTGAGACAGGGTCTCCCTATGCAGTTCAGGCTGGCCTTGAGCTCACTTTTGTAGCCCAGGCTAGTCTCAAACTCACACTGATCCTCCTGCCTCAGCCTCCCAACTACTAGGATTATAGCCAAGCACCACCATGCCTGGTTATTGGTTGCAAGTTTAACACCACTTTGCAAGCCTGTCTTTTTCGCTAGTTTGGTGCCAGTATCCATGTACAGCAAGGATGCTATTATATTTTCCTTTTTCTTGTATATAGATAGAAATATTTATTAAGGGTCCACAAAAAATGTGTGCACACTTCCAGAAAAGAAAAATTTACATATAAATATATTACTACTAAAGTTGTTGAGTCTATGGGATTAATATAAGTTACCTTTGGCCTCTATAATTACAAGAGGTGGTTAAAATGTCACTATGCTCAACCCCAGCATTGTGTTTAATATGTATAGTGCATGTGAGTCCACTGTCTACTCATAATAGGAAATACTTTATTTGTATTTTTTCTCTTCATACCCAGGCCAGGATACAGTCCATATCTCTTCAAGCATCATTATTAATTTCTGCTGTGAACCTGCTGAGTGGGTTCAGACAGTAAGTGCTTATGGTTGAACATTTATTTGTTTCCTGCCATGAGTCACTCTGCTATTTGATGTTGCTGCTTTGTTCTTTTAAACAATCAGATCTGTCATTTTGCTTAAATGCCTAGCCCTGGAGAATTAAAAAAACAATTTTTTTTGACAGAATTTTATCTTAATGTGGCACACTCACACTTCTTCCCCTTGAATTTTGTCTGCTCTGATATCTCCTGCAGCCTTTCTTTAAAATATTTTCATTAATAGCGTGCTTGTCTAATGCTGACATTAGAAGTAGTTCAACATTTATCTTCCTCTCTAGTCTGTGTAAAGATGAAAGTTCCTTTGCACAATTGATAAACAGAAGAAAAACACTGCTTCTTGAAATCTTCCATATAATTGGCCCCTAAAAAATGAAGTCTTCTGAGAAAAAACTCAGTTCTTATGAGACCTGAACACTAAGCTTTAGTTTTGTTAGAGCAGGCAGTTCCAAATCTAGGTCAGCTATCCTACAGCTGTATAGGCTTTGTGATGCCATTATAGGCAAAAACTAATTAGAGTCTTTCAGGCAGCTGAGCATGGATGTGCTATTTAAGAAAATAATATTCATATAGATACTTTAACTGTCTTTGAAAAGGTGTAATGACCTATATAACAAGGAAACATTGATTTTTACTGATGAGAATATTATCATTTTTTTTTTAGAATTTTTTATTTTATTTTTTTTCTTGTTTCAGAACTTTTTGTTTGTTTATTTATTTTTATGGCTGGCTCAGCCTGCTCTGAGGGCAGGGCTGGTGTAGCATGTGGTGCCGGGGATCGAACCGCGGTCCCTGCAGCCGCCTAAGCTTTCCTAAGCAGGCGCTTTAGACCACTGAGCCATCTTGCCGGGCCGGAGAATATTATCCTTTTGAAAGTGTTCTTTTTAGTGAAGCATAAGGAAGGACCTGTATCCATTCAATGTAAAGTGGCTTACAAAAAGCTTCATTATTAAAGACTTTTTATTATCCAAAAGAGAACCTGAAGTAGTAGTGCAGAAAAGAAGAAAGGTTAGAGTCTTTTGGTGAATGTAACTTCTCAGCTTTCATAGGATATAAGCAGGTAGTATTCTGTTTTATAATATTGTGGTATTTGTATTTTGCTTTGAGAAAGGGATGTTGCATTGTAAGAATACTGGAGCAACAGATTGTTAGAGAATGGTGTATTGTTTCATGGTTTCTGTATTTGTGTCTGATGCACATTTTTATTTTATTTGTCTTTTTTTCTTTCTTTTTTTTTTTTTTTTTTTTTTTTTTTTTTTTTTTTTTTTTTTTTTTTTTTTTTTTTTTTTTTTTTTTTTTTTTTTTTTTTTTTTTTTTTTTTTTTTTTTTTTTTTTTTTTTTTTTTTTTTTTTTTTTTTTTTTGCGAAACTGGGGTTCGAACTCACAACCTTGCACTTGCCAGGCAGGCACTTGTGCCATGGAGCTATGTCTCCAGTCAAATAGTTGTTTTATTTTATTTAATTTATTTATTTATTTATTTATTTGTTTGTTTATTTATTTATTTATTTTTGATGCACACTTCAACATGATAGATGCAATGTTTTTTCTTTCTTTCCTTTCCTTTTTTTTTTGGTAGTACCAGGGATCTAACGCAGGACCTTGCACCTGCCAGGCAGACACTTATGCTGCTGAGCTATATTCTGACCCAATACAATGGATTATGTCTATGGTTTTCTAGAAAAGTAAATTTTTTAGGAATTATTTTTCAGATCTTCAATACATTTTTTCTTTTAAAGAAAGAGTCCTTAAGGGCCAGTGAGATAGCTCAGTGGTCTAGAGCTCCTGATTAAGTAAGCTTAGGCAACCACATGGACTGTGGTTTCATCCCCAGCACCACATGCTGCTCCAACCCCACCCCCAGGGCAGGCTGAGCCAGCCATAACATAAATAAATAAAGTTTAAGAAGAAAAAAAAAAGAGTCCTTGACTAAGAGTTTACCATGTGTTTTATCAGTCTACTACCTATTTACATATAATGGTTACAAATGCCCTTTAACATGTCACATCATCTAAATTTAACATCTGGTACTATGTATAAAAGGCTTTATAAAAAATATGTTTTTAAAAATACATTACAATAAAAGACACAGTACTATTAATCCTCTTCAAATTATCCCACTTCACTGCAAACATATTTATCCCATATTTCTGCCACTTTCTGAAATAGTTCTGTAAGTTCTCTTTTATGTCTTTAGTTGCACTCTGGTAGCTACTTCATTGTCTTGTATGTATTCAAAACTTTGACCTTTTATAATTGTTTTGACCTGGAGGCAGAAGTTGTATAATGCCAGGTTCAGCTGAGGACAAACCAAAATGTTTTTCACTTGCCTGCCTTTCCTTGAGATGGCACTTAGCAGCAGCATTCAGTATAGTTTCGATCAGATCTTGTAGAAACTCATGAAAGAGGGCCTCGAAGACTGGTTCAGAAAGTGGCCAGAATGATGGAATGTGTTTGAAGTGAGTGGTGTTTTTATTTTTCCTTTTTGAGACAGGAATTCACTTTGTAGTCCAGGCTCACCTTGAGCTCATGGCAATCCAACTCCTACTTCAGCCTCCTGAGTTTGAGGATAGCCTGAAGTAGGAGTATTTATTTTGAGGGGATTAATCCCACTGTATTTTTTGGTGTAGTAAAATTTTTTATTTAAATATGCACTATATCTGTGAATCACTTAGTTGGAACACAGAAGGCTCTATCAGACAGTTTTGGGATGATGGCCAGTCTTTGGTCCAGTATACTCAGGTTGGGTCTTAGGTGGAAATGTGCCCTGGAATCTTTACATAGCTCTAGACCCTATCCATAATTTGCTTTAAAAGTTTTCTCTGGTGACTGTAAATGCTACTGGTCTACCGCTTTTTCTTAGAAGTTCTTGTGGGCATTGAGGTATGGTAGCTCACACTTGTGACCCTAACATTTAGGAATCTGAGGCCAAAGGATCACCAGGAGTTCAAAGGCAGCCTGGGCTACTTAATGAGTTCAAGCCCAGCCTGAACTACGTAATGCGACCCTGTCTCAAAAAAAAAAGTTCTTGCAGGCATCACATTTACTCTTACATTGATCTTTAGACCCTAGGTTTAGGGGTAGATGCTGAGTTTTCTCACACCTCTGAGTACTTTACTGCTGATCTTACTCCTTGCCCAACTGTATTAAGGTTGGATTTTCTTGAGAGTAGTACTGCTTTCCTGGTTTTCGTTTGTGTTTTATTAATGGTCTGTTTTCTCTGAGACCATTTACTTCTACATAAAAACATAATGGCATGATGGCAAAACCCCTCCTCCCAGCCCACTGAGCTGGCTACTGAGACCAAGCATGGTGGCACAAGCATAGTGAGACCCTGTACCAAATACATTAAAAAAAAAAAAGATACTGGCATCTCAGCAGCAATGTCTTGTGTGCTGGGGTAGGAGGTTTAGAGCTAGTGTACTCGAAAGATGAGGATTTCCTTAGTCTTGCTGTTTTCCCTAAGAAATTTTACTTACACTGGAGTAGCCTCATTGATGGACTTTTGTCTTTTTTTCTCTAGAAAAGCATTCATGTTTCATGTCCAAAGGAAAATGCATCTTCTAAGTTTTTGGCACCATATACTATTTTTTCCAGGATTCATACAAAGAGTGTGAGTATGTTGATAAAGAAAAAATATAACAGTATGCTTTTTCTCCCATTTTGTCTGCTTATCTAGTGTCATGGATATATTTATAATTAATGTGTCTTTTGCTTACTTAAATATAAGATGACAGAATTGATGAATTATAGTATGTTTGTTAAAACTGGTTCTCAAGTCTCAAGTCCACAGAGAATATGCATGAAAAGCTACTTGGGATTTTATTTGTGGGTTTCTTTTTTTTTTTTTTTTTTTTTGGTACTAGGAACTGAACTCAGAGTCTTGCACTTACCAAGCAGACACTTGTGCTGCTGCACTATATTTCTGGCCCAAAGGTACTTGTAATCTTAGAGATTACATGACATGTCCTTAAATATATCTTAACAAGCCACTTACCAGCTTTTGGGTAATGACAAAATAGCTGATGTTTGTTATGATTCTGGTCACAAACTGCTTTGATTGAAGACTAGATCAAATTTCCCCAGAAGGTCAACATTGAACTTACCCTTTGAATTTAATTTGGTTTTCATCAACTGTGGTTTGTGACTAGAATCATGGAAGAAATTAAGTGCATGAACTGAGGTTTCATGTAGCTTTATGATTTTACAATAAAGCCCTTTCTATTATCAAGGACCTTTTTTTTTGTTTGTTTGTTTGTTTATTGTTGTTGTTCCAGGGATCAAACCCAGGACCTTGTGTTTGCCAGGCAGGCTCTTATACCACTGAGCTATCTCCCCAAATAAAAAGTGATAAACTGATTGTATTAAAGTCTTCTAAGGAGCCGGGCGTGGTGGCTCACGCCTATAATCCCAGCACTCGGGATGCTGAGGCAGGAGGATTGGTGCGAGTTCGAGACCAGCCTGGGCTACAAAAGTGAGCTCAAGGCCAGCCTCAACTGCATAGCGAGACCCTGTCTCAAAAAGACAAAAAAACAAAACAAAACAAAACAAATAAAGTCTTCTAAGGGCCAGGGAGATAGTTCAGTGGCATAAATGCCTGCCTGGCAAGCACAAGGTCCTGAGTTCAATCCCCAGTACCAAAAATAAATAAAGCTTTCTAAATCTTTGTATTCCATTTTTTATTTTTGCTTTTAAAATTAGTTAATTAGTTTTATTTGAAACAGGGT
>PVJA010027144.1:0-28931 GCA_004027025.1 Myocastor coypus
TCTTCTTCTTCTTCTTCTTCTTCTTCTTCTTCTTCTTCTTCTTCTTCTTCTTCTTCTTCTTCTTCTTCTTCTTCTTCTTTGTCAGCTCAGCCCTGTCCTGAGGGCAGGCCTGGCATGGCTGTGGTGCTGGGGAACAAATCATGGTCCTCTGTCCCTCCCGAAATTTGCCTAAGGAGGTGCTGAACTATCTCGCCAGCCACAGTCGTCCTACATTTTTTATTTTTTTATTTATTATTTTTATTCTTGTTTCAGAACCTTTGTTTGTTTATTCACTCATTTCTATGGCCGGCTCAGCCCTCCCCGAGGGCAGAGCTGGCACAGCATGTGGCGCCAGGGATTGAACCGCGGTCCCTGAAGCCGCCCAAGCTTCCCCAAGCAGGCGCTCCAGACCACTGAGCCATCCCGCCGGGCCCCTTCCTACATTTTTAACATGCCTCAGTTTCAGGTTATTGTCAAATAACAGATGATAAGATATTAATCTCTCTTTGATAGTGTTTGATAGTTTTCTCTTACAATTAAATCCATCTTGACCTTAAGTTTTTATTTTCTTGCTTCTTTAAGGTAGTGTTTAATCTTTTTTGAAATATATTGAATTTAATAATTTACAGTCCATAAATAGAGTTGACTTTTTTGGATACATTTCTCTAAAATCATGTATATCTGGATTTAACATCCATATTGTTTATCAAAATTTATGTGTATTGAACTGTAATCTGTATAATAGTCTATATAATTTTTTTTTTGTAATACTGGGCATTGAACTCAGGACCTTGTGCTTGCCAGGCAAATGCTTATTCTACTGAGCTATCTCACTGCCCTCCAATAGTATATATAACATTAATTCTCTGTAATTCACTTGTAATCTAATCAACGGTTTACTTTTTATATGTATTTGGTGCCCTTGTGCTAATAGTGACTCCCTGGCTCAGCCTCCCTAGTGCTGAGATCACAGGTGTGCACCACTACATCTGGTTTACAGGTAGCACTAAGTGGAGCTGACATAGCATGAGGTATGGGGAATCAAACCCAGGTTTTTGCACTTACTAGGCAGGAAATGAGACTGCCAAGCTGCATCCCTGATCCCTCATTTTTTCTTTCATGCTTAAATTTTTCTCCTACTTTGTATGATTCATGTGACCAATATAGACTTGTACCTTGTTTTCTGATGTAGTTCAGTAATTCACGTTTTGAGTGGTGGATTTCATCTCTATGGATTACTTTAATTACCATTCTATTTCAATCGTTTTTTCTATAACAGTTCTTTCAGTCCCATGAGCTATACTTACTTTTGGTTTCCTTCATGCAACATTTCAATAGAACAACACATTCTGATAGTTTGTTATATATTTTATCTTACTCTATGAGTGGTTTTTCTTATCTTAAAACTCATGCTAAAGCGTATTTATACAGTGTTACTCTTAAACACTTTCTGTCTTCTCTGTAATAAGTACAAAAAAGTGCTTTAATAAAGTCTCTCTATTTTTCTCCCATTTAGAGTTTCAATTTTTATATCACTGATGAGTCAGAATTTTTAAATTCATAATGCATATAATTGAGCTAATGGATTTAATACCCTTCCAGACAAAAGCGTTAAAATATGATTATACCTATTTACTATATCTTTTGCAGTGTATTCTGGATTTTTAAATGTATTTATGCATATACTTCTTAAATTATATTTTTCTAATAGAAGGCTTGTGGTAAACTTTCCAGGGTAATGTATATCTAAAAGTGTTTCTATTATGCTTTTATATTTATATGATATTTAGAAAACAAATTTTCTGGGGGTTTTTTTTTGTTTGTTTGTTTGTTTTTTTGTGGTGCTAGGGATTGAAAGTTGAGATTTGCCATGCTAAGCAAGAGCTCTACCCCTGAACTACACGTCCAGTTTTGGTAAACAATTTTGTAGTATTATATTTTTCTGCCTTTTCCAAAAATGTCTTCTACTGAGCTGCCACCAAAGTCACTACTGAAATATTTATCCCAATCTAATTATAATTCTTTGATGAATAACCTTATTATACTTTGAAGATTTGAGCATTTGATCTTTGCATTTAATCATATTATATTTATCATAAGCCTGAGGTTAGCACTCCCATTATTACAGCCATTTAAGCCCTTTCAAACTGAAACATTGAAATCATCTTTATATTTAGGAAAGTTTTCCAAATTACCTTTACAAAATAACTGACTAATCTCTAGTCTTAGCTTCTGATTTTCTGAGACTTCTGTTTTCTAACAAAATTGATTCTGTCCTTCAAACTGTCTAGGCTTTATGTTAGATAAGTGTGTATGTGTTTTTATCTGGGCACTGTCAGAAAACACTTTTCAGTTTTTTCTCCCAACTCTCCACTTTTTATTTGATTGTTTCAGTTCTGTCCTCTTCTGGGTACTTCAACAGAATTTCCGTGCTTTTTTTTTTTTGCATTTAATATACTCATGCAGTCATTTGCACGAATTTAATATATTCATGCACCATTTTCGTTGGTGTTATTTTATTTTTTTAAGAATTTTTTTATTTTATTTATTTTTTTCTTGTTTCAGAACCTTTGTTTGTTTATTCACTATTTTTATGGCCGGCTCAGCCCACCCTGAGGGCAGGGCTGGCGCAGCATGTGGTGCCGGGGACTGAACTGCGGTCCCTGAAGCTGCCCAAACTTTCCCAAGCAGGTGCTTTAGACCACTGAGCCATCCCACCGGGCCTGTTGGTGTTATTTTATATTGGTAATAGTTGGGCTTGCTTTGAATTCTTTTTCCTTCTTGCAGTAATTGTATCTTATGTGATACGTGTTCTGTAGTATCTTGTTTTTATTTTGCAATTTTAGGTTCTTTGGACTGGGAGTTCACGTTCCCTTGAGGCTACCCGCTACTCTAGCAATCTATATCAGAGAAGTGAAGCTGAAGCAGGCGATCCCTAAAGGCGCTAAGGAGAGAATGGAACCTAAATCCAAAGTGTGTAACCCCAAGCCTGGTCATTCCGCCACTGACTACTTTAATTTTCTTAAGCCTTATCAGGCAACTCTGTCACTTTTAGATACTGAAGGAAATTGGTATTTGGGGGAACAAAAACTCAGTTGCACCGTGATATAAGGGAAATGAATAAATTCATGACTGATGGAGGCCAGCGGGTTAATTTACACTTGTTTTAGGCAACACCTTACACTGCAACTGCTACACACATCTTGAACCATGACGAGCTTTGATCATTCTTTCTCCTCTAACCTTCCCTGGCGTCTCCCTGCTGCAGCCATATTTGTTCAGTTTTTCATTACAGAATGTAGTATACTTATCTTTGTGTTTTTTGTGCCCAAACTGTAGTACTCACTTTTTTCTGTTCCAAATATTAGCCTCCAGAGTTTCTACACACCTGCACTATCTTCAAATGTCTCTGTTCACTAAAATTTCTCATACTAGACTGCTAAAGCAGTACCTCAAAGCCCCATGAGTCCATCATGCATCTTATATTATCTTCTCATTCGTACTTCAACATGTAATATTTACCTACTCTATCCATTTCCTGCTGGCATCCTCTGAAGATTAAAAAAGAAGGTTATTATGGGAAAGCAGACACTGACTGCATCTTCTACACTATTAATGTTTACACCTACAACACAAATGTGGACAACCATTACAGTTTCATAAATATGTTGATTGATTGATTAATCACTTTCAAAAATCTAGCTTCAATAGACAAAAAAGAATTTAGTTTTTTTTTCTTTTCTACTGGCTTTGTATAGGCTAAATTGATGAACAGATTTTTCTTGATGGGCTCCTAAAAGAAACTACTTTGACACTGGCTACAGGATAAGCAACTATTATTAAAAGAGTATAATTAAAAGTTCCATGGCTTTTGTGTCTCTCTCTCTCTCTCTCTCTCTCTCTCTATATATATATATATATATATATATATATATATATATATCTGTGTGATTTTGGTGAGGCAAACATTACAACTTTTTTTAATGCATTTAGGACAGGATATACAGGGCCTACAGGGTCTCACTATATAAATAATTTTTAAAATTTTTTTTCAACTTTTAAAGCTTTGATTTTAATTTACCCCATCCAAATTACCTGGCTCTGAGTATTAGCATTTTTAGGGCAATAATCTTAATTATATTGACACAATATAAATAATTTTTTTAATTTTTTTTTTAATTTGGACCAGGGCTTGAACTCAGGATCTTGCACTTGTCAGGCAAGCGCTTATGCTACTGAGCTATCTCCCCAGACTTGTAAATCAGACTCAAAGTGATTCTCCTGTTTTCAGCCAGCCCAAATGCTGGGATTACAGGCATGCACCACCATGCCCAGTCTCAATCAAGGTCTCAGCGCACTCCAGGAACTGGGCAGGCATCGCAAACCAGGGCTCGAGCCCTGGCCGCTGCACTTTGCAGAAGCAGGTGGTGTAGTCCATTAAGCTATCAGGCTGTCCCAACAGCTTCAACTAATGCCGTAAATGAGTTCCTGTAATTATGCAGAGCTTCAACAAATATGTTCATGTTTTAAAGTTCAGAAGAAATCATGCATGTTAAGCTGTTCATGCCCAACTGTGACACACATCTACTTCCATGCTATCACAAACCAGCTTCCTGGAGAATGTCACAGATCTGGCTATTCCGAGTTTAAAGTGTGCTCTAGGTTTGATGAGAATAAAAAAAAAAAGTCTCAAGCAAAATTAAAAAGTAGTCAATGGCAAAACTGAATGTTCTCTTCAAAACAAAAAACTTTTGATGACCGTTACAGGGCTCATCATCACTCTTTATCATTTTCGAGAGGCACTTAACATTAATCCATGGAAAATAGATGTATTTGATTTGATCTTTTGCTCAACATTTGTATTCATGATTCCTATGCAGATTCTTTGACTGCATATAGTTTTGTTTTGGCAATTTCCATGTGATACTGCCCCACAGGTGTGCACACCACCTCAGGCCATTGGAAACACCATTAGTATCAGTCAATAAAGCACCGCCTGCTCCAGTAGCTGTTATTGTCCCGGCAGCCCAGGACTTGGAGAGCACAGATAGGAGGCAAATGCAATTTTCTTCATTTCACAGACAAGAAGAAAGGCAAAGGATAAAGGAAACTTATATGAGATGTTTCTTCGTCTGTGCAGCTTGGCTTCTGATTCACCACACGCATAGCACCTTAGGACCTAAGAACTTGTGCTGAGACTTGGCTGACAGAAAGAATGCTATTGCTAGGAGAAAGGGACAAACGGCTGCAGAGCTATTTGTGAGAAGTTGTGGATCTTCATTTCAGTTGTTCAATTAGGCAAGGTAGAAGAGCAGCTGACATGCTATTTATTCCCAGACTAAATGATTTTCTTAATAGAGTGTTTGAAGCCAAAATCACTTTAATAGTGGGGTGTGAGACCGTTAGGGAAGCTGAATTGTTTTGAGTATCAAGTAGAATGTGTATTTTTGTGATGCTAACAAAATGGACTTTGCTTGCTAAAATTGCATGAGGGAATATTAAATCTCTACCTGCTCTCCTATTTTTTTTGTCCTGAAAGCGACAAAAAGCAATCCAGGTGACAATGGTGATAGAAGCCTTGACATTAATATTGCATTGTAAACCAGACAAAAAAATAAGAGAGAATACATATCTCACAGCTTGTTTAAATATTTTTGTGTACTTAGTACCTATTAAGGTGAGAAATATTTAATGTATTTGAACTAAATTCTTCTCAGTCCTAAATCTGAGCAGAGAACTGATTATAGATACAAAAATAATATTCTAAGGTAGAAATTATTTAAAAATGTTCTCCTCTGCCAAGGTAAAATCAATTCCTTAGTAGTGATGTGATTTTTTGGCAATTTGAGATAGTGTTAAAACTGTCATCCTGGCAAATGAAGAGATCATTATTGTTCTTCCAAATGAATGACTGAAACAGAAACATCCCCTATTATGGCTAGAAACCTGTTGAACATTGTCTCAAAGCCTTATTTATCTCCTGTTTAGCTACAACACAAACAAACATCATTATTCATGTTTTAAAACCCTGCTCTTAGCTCTTTCATGATACATTAACTGTGATAAGCAGAAGATGCATGGTGCTAATTATTATAGTGATATGATCCATTTGCTAAATGGAGAGAATATCAATAATTCATAACAAATAGCTACCAAAACATTTAATGTCAGACAATCTATGCTTGGCAACTAGGATTGTAATCTTTTGTGTTGACTACCTGGCATTCAGACACTTCCTTTTCATTATGAAATATAAATACAGTTTCTTCCTTGCAGCAGTTTGGATTACAAAAGATGGCAGATGCATAATATGTCTAGACTGATTATCTGAGGTACTAGGCAGGCCCAGCAGACAGTCTGCAGATGTCGCACACTGAGAGGAACTCAGTCTTACAGATTTTTAAATGCAATAGAATGAAATCTGCTAATAAAACCCAATTTTATTCCCCCAAAGTCTAATAATGTAAGTGTGAAATTCTGGTGCTTTACTTATACTAGAGGAAAAGTGGTTCTTAATATGAAATCATTTTACCAAGCCTAGTCCAGCTGTTAAATTATTGATATCTCAAAGTTGTACAAGTCACCAAACCATTTATTTATCATTGAAATTTCTATTGTGCTAGATTTATTACTTTACTGTCTTTCATAGGCTCACATAGAGATAAAAATAATTTTAATCTTTTGTATACATATTTGATTTTTAAAATAATATGTTAAGCTGCTAAAACAGGCAACAGTAACAGATAATATAGTGTTTAAGTATTTATGAATTCCTTTTAAAAGGAGAGTAGTAATATATAATGTTATTAATAATTGCATATAAGTAGTGGTTAAGTGAACTAATTATTGGAGTTGCAAGAAATAAAACTATATTCAAAATATAAAGATAATCAATTTAATACTAGCATTAAAATTTAAAAAAAGATGTTAACTGAGAAGAATTTGCTTTTGTAGTTATAATCAGAAGAGATTTCTAATCTGCAAATTCAAAGAAAAATCTTTGCATAGCTGTAGATGCTGAAACATCGTTTTGGCAAATGATTCTTTAATGCCTCGAATAAAAGCTAATGATGTTCTTATAAAAACAATCATAATTCACACAAGAAAATGAAAGGCTTAAATCCTAAAATCCTTGGCACATCAATGTGTGAGTCAGTAGCTTTGCATAGGCTAAGTGTACAGAAAGTTATTTTTCCTAAGTCCCAAATGTAATCCTTCATTAAAATTTTGATTAAGTTCTAAAGATATAAGCCTCTTTGACTAACCTTTCCACTGACACTTTTTGCTTTGAGTACAATTAATTTCCATCTTTGTTTGCATCTTCATGGAGTGACTAAAGGGGCCAACTTTAAATTGATTAAAATATTAAATAATTCTTGTATTTGCCTAGCTTTTTAATGAGAGAAAAGTTATTTATAACATCAACTTCCAACATAATTTTTATTCTTATCCTACTTAAAGCTTTCTTCCATTAAATTTCTATGATATCAAGGAAGATTTTGGATGCAAACAATTTCATTTGTATATCTATTAGACAATGCTTCCAATGAAAACTGTCATACATCATTAAGGCTACAGTTCCAACTTCAAGTAATTTAAAGGGATTATATCATCTTTCAATAAAGAATTTTGAATTTTGTCCTATGAAATCCAGGCTAACAAAAACTATTTCTAAGTTCAACTAGTAAGTTTATGTACTGGGTTCAAATTTGGTTCAGAGAACTAGATAATTATTTCACTGTATTAAAAAAACTGTCACATTAAGTAATATGCTTTACCTTTACTCTTTATGGTCATGACTCTTCATTAATATAACAGGAAAAATAATCATATCAAGATTATCAATGCAGAAGGAACTTGGAGTTTGGCCTAGGTTGCAGACCTGCTGTGTCTTTTCTTTCTTGTTGTACAATATCATCTTTGATAAAAAATTAAAAAACTGAGTATTTTCAGCATCAAAATTAGGCTATTTTTATTTCCTCATAGGAAATGGGCTAGACTCTCCTCATCTTCCATCAGGACCTTTGGGGGATTATGTATGGGGCTGATCCCAGTAATGAAATAGTGTGTAGGAAAACTGGAATAAAGGGCAAGAGGACATTAGATTTTCTTCCTGGTTTCCAGTGAGAGTTATAAGTTTCAGTGAGAAGCTTCTGCTGGCCCTCCTTGTACAGATGTATGAGACTTCTCCTCAGAGGCCTGATCAAGAGTCCATTAGCAGCTCTCCTCTGAGCCCTCAAAAATTGTGCAATATTGAATCATCACACCCTTAGTCCTAAAGGTAGCAGCTGTTTCTTCAAGTCATTAAACTCTAGATTTATTTATTTATTGTATGATCTTTTGTCCTTGCAGCCCTTCAGCAATCCATTTTCTAAATGAAATCAACTATCTTTTAAACACTGATTGCAATTTTCAGTTTTCTGGTGTGGACCCCTATCATTCATCTTGAAGGACAGTGTCCAAAGTGTTGGCATAATTAGATCATGCTCTGTTATATCATATTTGGATAAGAGTTAGAGGAAGGAGCCATGAAGTTATGATAAACTGCTTGGAGATTATTTAGGTAAATCAGAAGAGAGGTTGGATAACAATAGTGATAAAAGTAAATAGATTCAACATGTAAAATATAAGAGTAGTATTTGGTGATGAGTCAAAATGGGAATTAGTAAAAATATAAAAGAATGTAAATGATAGAACTGAACGAGACACTTTTTACTAAAATGGTTTGGTTTATATTGTGTTCTTTTAGACATAATTTGAACTGACAAATTATACTTGGGTCCTAGAGTCTACTACCACATATCGAATATGGGAATTTTGATGATAGCATAGATTTTTTTTTTCCAATTCTTTTATTGTTTAAATTTAACAATGGTTATATTACATATTTTCATCATGATAGCATAGATTTTTGATAACTGAAATAACGGAATTTAGGTCACATGTGAGTCGTTCAAGGAGAAATGTCCCATAAGAAGCTGTAATGTCTGAGTTATGATATGTATTTAATAGTTGGAAAGGTCCGTGCTAGGGACTTACACTCAGGAATTGCTCAGGTTATTAGTCTAGACAGGAAAAAAAAAAAATAGAACAAAGAGGCTGTCTAGGAACCAAATGTTAAAAACTTGAAAGTAAAAGTTCAAAGGGTAAAGTGTCTAGAGTGCTAAAAGGAACTCAGCATGGCACTGTGTCAGTGACTGGGTGAGTTCGAGTGAGGACACAGTGCTGAGGCAGGAGGACTGAAAGTTGCTGACGGATAAGGCAAGCCTCAGACTAGTTCTGAATATTTAGGTTTAGAACCTAGTTATTATTTCTGTATATCAAATATTGTCAAAGTGAGGGAAATAATTATAGTCATTTGTGATATCTCTCTAACTGCAGCTGTTCTTTCAATCTTTGGTTTATATTGTGTTCTCGTAGACATAATTTGAACTGACAAATTATACATGGGTCCTAGGGTCTACTAACACATACTGATTATGTGAGTTTTGGTGATAGCATTGATAATTGCATTTTACAATTGACCTTTTCATGAGACAATCAGAGGTAATTTTCCTTACTGAAGTCATTTAACATGACCAAGAATATAATCCAGTTATCCAGGACAAAGGAATGTTGAATACTGGACTCTCTGCCCCTTAAGTAAGAACCATGACTAATATTATCATAAAACTTTAATAGTCTATTAGCTCCAACTCACAATCTCTTATTTCTATGGTCATACCCTAAAAATGAAATGGAGTTTATAATAATTCTCAGCAATCACAGACATTATGAAAATACATCATCTCTGAGAAAATTTCTATTGCAATTTGATCCATAATTATCACCTTATTGAAAATCTATGATGTAGTGCTATAGGATGTGAAGCCTAATGATTAAAAAAGAAACAATATTCATTGCTTTTTAAAGATTTTCCATACCTAGGACACAGGTTACTAATAGCAAGAAATTGAATGCTCAGGCAAATGAACGAGCAATTTGGCATTGCTTTTCCTAATTTCTTTCTAAAATACATTACTTTTTTGGAGGGTTTACAGAACTTCACTTAGTTACTTATTAATTAATATACATAAGTCCTCAATCCCAACCACAAACAGTTAAATATTTTTAAGTGCACTTACAATGTTTATCTTTATACCTGTAAATGGTGCTATTTAGCCTTTGCTGAACTTTGTATTTTGCAAGCCATAGGTGAGATTTGTTACATAAGTCTTATCTATATTTTTGTCTGCAAAGTGAAATTCATTAAGCAAAAAATACTTAATTTGGCTCTGTTCACTGCTGGACAATTTTTTAACCTCTCTACCGTTGATTTTTTATTAGTAATCTTAAAATGGAGACATAAATGTTACATACTTCATTGGGCTATTATTAAATAAGATAAGACATATACAATTTGTTGCACAAAACCTGCCCTATATCTGAGAATAAGCACGTTTGCACCATGCTTGTAAAAACTTCCGTACTGTGATTACATATATTGTCCAAATGATTTGCCTTAGAAGCAGTTTTTATTTTATTTTATTTTATTTTATTTTATTTTATTTTATGAGCAGAACATATTGAGGGAAAGAAAGCTCCTGTCCAAGAGAGGGACAGGTTCAGGGTCCCAAGTGGGTGTCTCCCTTGGTTTTAATAAAATATACAACAATGTAAATTTTATATTTGTTATAAAATATACAATGTATTATTTTAAATTTCATGTATTCATTCAACATGTTTTTGTAGTATTCACTTGGTAAAAGTTGACTTTCTATTCACTAGACTTGTAAGGGTCAGTGGTATACCTAAGCAGAATAAAGACTTGCTTACGTAAGTTCAGGGGCTGGGGTTCAGTCCCTGGCACCACCTGCCATGTTGGCCCCACCCTTGGGCAAGCTGAGCTGGCAATGGAGTCTAGCACATGCCTGTAATCCCAGCACTAGGGAGGCAGAAACTAGGAGGATCACTACATGTCTGGGCTGTGAGACACTGCAAACACACACACACACACACACACACACACACAAAAAAAAAAAACCTTAAAAATGATTCATAGCACTGAACTAAGAAAAGTCATCACTCTCAGGATATATTAGCCTAGGGAGAAAAAAAAAGATGAGAAAGAGAATTTAAAAACCAAATGGATACGACTCAATGGAGGTCAGGTCTATAATATCATTTTGGAAAAAAAGGTTTGTAACACTACTGAATATACAAAATACTTCTCTAGATATGACACCTTCAGTGATTCTAATGGGTGGTGAATGCAAAGGGAAATGTTTTTGGAAGTAGCTTCTTGGTGGAGAAGATCTGATGGATTGTGATGCTAGTGGCAGAAAACGGAGGGGAGGCAGTTCTACATCTGGTGTACATCTGTAGTGAATTAGGTGATGTCTCCTCACTTTTAGAGGGAGAGATTGCAATAATGGGTTTACTGTGCTAAGAATGTCAAATATCTTTAGCAAACACCAAGTTCCTGGGGTAAAACTTGAAACAAATGCTCCCCCGAAGCCTGCTGGAGGAGTCAATTAGGAAGATACCTTAGTTTTGAACTTCAAGCCCCAGACCTATAAGAGGATAAATCCATTTTTATGCAATATTTTTTGTTATAGTATTCCTATAAAGTCAACAGAGAGTCCTTTATCTTTTTATAAGTGGATGTTGAAATTAAAAGTTTTAATGGTTTACTTTCAACTTCATATACCTATAGATGCAGTGATTTGATTGCAGTGTAACTTGCAATATATATATATATATATATATATATATATATATATATATAATTGTATGTATAATTATATATATATGCTTCAGGTCTTTTTAGTCCCTGTCTTTCAATAGCCACTTATCAATCTCTAAGGAGTCTCACAACAACCACTTTCTATTTCTGACATGGTAATTGGCTGATAGAATATAATTAGCTGGTACAATATGTGTTAAGGTACATTGCTATGCAAAGTGGTTAAAGACATACATTACATTATTTATTCTCATTTATATTAGATACCCATGAACATTTAAATTTGCTTCTAACAAATTTTGTTTATGAGAATTGTAGTTGCCATGCCATAATTTATCATCCATTTAAAACTTTTAAAAATTATAAACATAACTTTAAGCTCCAATGGTTCCAAGGAAACCATTCTAAGATTTGTTTTCAATTATGTAATTTTGTCTTGAGAATCCTTTACTTCAGGCAAGCATACTGAGCCATAAAGAATATCGCATTTCCTAACTTTCACCCTAACCCTAAACCTAACTATACAATTATTGCCAAGAGTTTTCTCAAAGAATTTTTGGGTAGGGTATGATATCAGCTATTTAATAGTGGCCATTTTACTCCTGGTCAAATTTACATGTTCTCATTTTTCCATCTTTAGGTTGAATGAATTTTACTTGGAAACTTTTGAGACAATTGATAAAGTGGTTCATAGTCTTTATTAATATTTTAAACCATTATAAATATCTATCTTAAGATTTTGCAGGCGATTAGCTTTTCTTTTGAATAGAAGTTGTGTTAGGTAACTCATGACCAGAATTCTGCAGAATTTTGTCTAATTCAAGGCTCTAAAAGACAACCAAAGGACAAATATTAATTAGTAATTAAGGAAATTGATCAAGCTCTATTGTTCTTCATTATTTTTCAGATGTCATGTTGTTGTGGGCACCTGAGTTAGGTAAAAGTATGACAGAGAGTAAAACAGGGCTAGGTCCTCAAAGGATCAAATATGGAAGACAAGATACCTTGCAACTGGGAGAGACAGGCCCTCCGGTTGTGGACCCAACTTCGAGACAAAAAAAGATTAAACAAATGCCACACATACCTTCCTAGGGATAGGCCATAGGTGTTGGTATTCTAAATAGGTATCAATCATCCTGAAAGGCCAGGGAGAGCTGCTCACCCAAAGCCCAACAAGAAAACCTTCTGATGTTATTCATGTCCTCTGCTACTGTGACTCATTTCCCCATATGATCTAGAATTAAATCAACGTCAGCTCAGCAATTATGTTTGCACTCCGGTTGGTTTTCCATAGTTTTGTCCCGCTTCATGTTCACCTAGCGAGATCCCATGTCTCCTACCTTAGACTTGCCTCATAATTTTGCTCTGTAAAAATCTCCAGAAAAAAAATCAGGTGCCTTGGCAACACACTGGAGTCACCTGCGGTCCCTCTCTTGGGCAGTTTTCTTTCTCCTAATAAATATATTCTGCTCTTAACCTCCGTTGTTCCTAAAATTGATTCTCTGATTTTAGAGAACCCAAAATTGTCCCATGTATCTTTCAGGATGGGAATTTCTTTCTTCTATACCAATGTGTTGCATTCGTGTGGTATTTTTATTTTTTCATGGTAACAGTGTTCAAATTTGTAAATTATTATAAGCCTTTAAGTTATACTTACCATATTAGCTTATTCGCTTAAGTTTTAAGGGTTTATTATAAAGAGCTCACGCTATTTGAGAAGTATAACATGCTCTGTATTTTGCACAATTATTTTATTCAATCAATAACTTTAGTCAAATATTCTAACTCATGAAAAAATAAATGAGCTAGGGTGTACTTATTTCTACAAAAAATTAAAGAAGCCACATGTTTACTAATTTTCAATTGTTTTAATTATTGACATTTTAAAAGACTAAAAAACCACTAAAATATCTTTTAATAAAATCACTGTTCTGGGGGCTGGGGAGATAGCTAATTAGGCTCAAGGACTTGAATTCAATCACTAGTTCTGAAAACAAAACAAAACAAAACAAAACAAAATCACTGTTCAGCTACTTAATGCTGAGTGGGGTTGAGGAAGAACCATAAAGTGGTTGGTGTTCCTGTCAGTTTTTGTTATACTATTGCATCATTGTGAAATGTGTTACTATCTGAAACTTTGATGAGGGAGAATCAGTCATTACATCTCTACAAATTATGATGAAGAAAACAGTCTATTCAACTGATTTAACATACAATACTGTACATGCTGAAGTTTTATGGGGAATTTTATCAAAGAAAACAAGATGAATACATGAACATTTATCCTTACTTAAAGAACAATTCTACAGTGAATAGCAGATAAAATTCTAAGAATTAGAGTTGCACATACTAAAGGAGATTTCATCTTTTTTAACTATATTTATTTATTTTTATTTTAGTAAAGGTCTACAGAATCTCACTACGGTAAATTGGACTCATAGTTACCTACCTTGTTCAGCCTCACAAAGCTGGTATTATAGGAGTGTGCCACCATAGCCAGTCTCAACAGCTGTCTCAGCGTGTCCCAGCATGGCAGTCCTGGGATTGAGAGATTTTGTCTTTAATTGTTTCTGTGTGATACCATGTTTGTTGATGCAAATCTAGTCAACTTCAAGAGTTAAAAATCAGACTGCTTGCCTATGTATGTTAAGTTTGGTCTGTTGAACTTTTAAAAGAAGTTAGAAACAAATTGTATCAGATTTTAAACACAAAATGAGGAAGGCAAAAAAAAAAAAAAAAAAAAAGAGGAAGGCAAAAATGTTTGTTTTCTCAAATATTTTAATAACTTTATCACCAGACCTCAATGAAGTGCCGCATTATGCAAGATTTGCCATCACTCTGGTTGCACAAAAGTGATTATCAGTGTATTGATTTTATTTCCATCTTATCTAAATGGAATGAGTCTGACAAAGATTGAATGAACCTTCAGGAAAATAAATTCAAAATTTCAGATTGGTGAAAGAATGGATAAGACACTCATCAGGAGTTTTTAAATGAATTCAGTGCTTTGGTTGCAGACAAGGAAGTGTCACGACACCAGGAGGTCTCTCTGAGGAAATTGCAGGGGAAGCCATGCGTGAGCCATGAAGACGGAGCACTAGGGCAAGGTTGCTCGGTCCTCTGAAAGGGAAAGCCGGGGCGTTATGTAAACTACATGTGTGTGACCTTGACATCAATTCTCCAGAGGATTCTAAATCCAATTATTGGGTGCATGATTTGTGAGTGCCTAGGAGAGGAAGGCATGGTCATTAACGCCAGCATGGGCACACTAAGTGCAATTTATGTCACACTACCTTGATTTCTTTTTTGGGCACAGGAACGAGGATATCAGATTAGGAAACAGAGTGTATCAAAAGGATGCAAATACCTAGGGGGAAAAGCACCGGGAAAGAGGGGAAGGCCCGGGGACTATATTCCTCTGCTGCCTTGGGACCTTAGAAGAAGCCTAGTTGCAGAACTCTCAATTAGTTTAAGAGCAGAATTAGCTGAGAACAGCCCTGATGTCCAAGGCTTTTCTTCCTACCAAAGGATCTGTCAGACAGCGCTGTCGTTGTGGCTTGTGCAATCACAGTTCATCCTACTGCTCTATAGCTGCGGAAACTATTGGGAAGGGTGAGGGAGGAGACCGAGGGAGGGTGGTGATAGTGCAAGCTTCCTGCTCTGCTAAGCTGGTCTGTAGGGCCAGTGTTCCAGAAATGTGGGTGCACTGCCATTTGAATACTTGTTTTCCTTTTTATTTATTTATTTTTTTTTGAGAGAGAGAAAGAAAAAAGATACTTTTCTCCTTCATTTTTTTTTTTTGTTATTTTTATTAGCACATGCTTGTAGCACAAAATAGTCAGATTTTTCATGGTAAGTGGTTAATTACAAAGTCCTAATAGATGAGGATACCACATCTAGAACTGTATGACCATTACCCTTTGCAGGAACAGAGCTTCAGAAAATTTCAGGCAAAATTCATTTTAAATGTTCCACTGTACCTGGGATATTTTCTTTACTATGCACATGAGTGTGTGTGTGTGTGTGTGTGTGTGTGTGTGTGTCTGTGTGTGTGTGTCTGTGTGTGTGTGACTTCATGTTCTCCTGGATGGTAGGCAAGGATGCTGCCGCAAAGCTACATCCACAGGAGTCCCCTTCTTCCCTTAAACTAGTATATTTTGAAACAGTTTCTGGCTAAGTTTCTCAGGCTGACCGTGAACTTGGAGTCCTCCTGCCTCAGTCTTCAGCATAGCAGGGACAGAGGCCTGTGTCATCTCATGCAGGTTTTATAGTTTGTTTCTTTCAGTAACTTCTCCTGCTTCTTTCTTCCTTCCTTCCTTCCTTCCTTCCTTTCTTTCTTCTTTCTTTCTCTCTTTCTTGCTCTCTGTGTCTGTCTCTGTCTCAGTCTCTGTCTCTCTCTCTTTCATGTATTTGCTTATTTGCTTGTTATAGGGTCTCACTACACAGCTTGGGCTCATAGTCATCCTTTTGTTTTCAGCCTCCTCAGCACTGGGATTACAGGTGCATGCCACCACACCCAGACTCTGGCTGGCTCAGCCTGCCTTATGGGTGGCGCTGGCATGGTATGTGGTGCTAGGAGTTGACTGGGGTCCCTGCTTGCCTAAACTTACCTAAACAGGCATTTAGGCTTTCTTCTCTGTATGTCCTTAACAACTCTCTTTCTTTCTACTCACAGTTTTGTGACTACCTTGTTACTTGGCTTTTTAAAGAATAGGCTAATCTCTTTAACAATAGTCTAATTTCTAATGTTTATTTCTTGACTACGCATTTCTAACTCTGCTCTCACAGGTAATTGAAAACTGAAATCATCCCCTTCCCTAGAGCCCACTACTAAAATTGTTCCCATATCTTTCAAGAAATCAGAGCAAACACAGTCAGACTTGAAGTTTCAGTGTCTTCCTCTGTTTTCTAGGCTTCGGGACCTTAAATGCTGACTATAGCAAGAGCACTTGAGAGACTCCTGAGTGTTGAATTGGAATTCTACCGAGCCTGACTGGCCCATCCCATATTGGTGCATTATTGACAGTTCTGATCTTACTGTAATCTCTGTTTCTGTGATCGTAGTGCTTTTACTCTTTGCATTCTCTAAACAGAGAACTCCTCTGCCCAGAGAGAGCTTTCATTAACCCTTTATCCTATTCAGGTGCATATGCTTTACCCCTCCTCAGAATGGACATAGCAATAATCTGGCCTTGCAGTGGCCTGGTAGGTACACTGGCCCCCCTCATACACCAGCAAATGTAGGCTTCTTAACCAGAGAGACAAAAGGCCTGTGTCCCCACAGGCAATGGCAAAGAGGCTGATGATATGCTTGTTAAAGCGTGACAGTCTTTGAAATCAAAACTAGAAATAATTTTAAAAGCAAAATAAAAATAAGTGATAGGAAGACAGCAGGTAGAGTTTGTGGAGGTATGAAGGTGAACTCAGAAAAGGCAGATTGGAAATCGTCAAGATGCACTTTGTACCAATGTACCAGTTCTCCAAAGTGCATGTAATTCTCTATCATAAACATGTGTAACTGATAGAAAGTAAAGAGGCCTAGCAAGCACTACTGAAGGTGTAACACCTGCCTTTGGAAACCTCTAGACTAGAACATGACACCTACCTCTAGTTTCACTCACATGGCTGAAATACACAGATTTCTATTTAGAATCTATAGTGGTTGATACATTGTGTCAACTTGTCAGGTTGTCTGGTGGTCGATACATTTTATCAATTTGACTGCATTGCCTGACTGTTTCACACTGCAAGCCATGAGGGCCCTGCCTCAGAACAACTCAGTTTGGACTTTATCTCCTGGCTTCCTGCACAGATTTGTCAGCCTCTAGTTTGGACCCTTCAGCTTTCCGTAGCAGATTCTTCTGCCCTCCTTTTCAGGCACAACAGCTGACCATTAGAGATTGCTAGGAAGCAGTAGAAACTGGTTAAGACCAGTAGAGACTGGTATGGATGGAACACTGCAGTGAGTATAAACACCTTGGGACTGAATTCTTCAGTTGACAGTGTGCAGACGCTCTCAGAACACTTCCCCACCTGACTTGGACTAGCACATTTGTGTTATATCTGTTCCTTGTATTATATCTGTTCCTCTAGTAAAACCCTGACTAGAACAGCATCCTACTGTTCTTTATTAGCTTATGGGAGGGTACCTGAAGGGTGCCAGTCACATACAATTCTAAGAGCATCACAGGCTACTACAAAGCTCTTGGACAAACTCTTTCATCATGCCACATTGTTTTAGCAGTAGTAGGATAGATTTACAAGTCCTTCCCATCAGTAAAATCATAAAAATGGAAGTCACTGGGTCTGAAACATTTTCTTGGAATTCTTGATGCACTACTGTGTCCCATGCAGCTGTCAAAGTTTTAGAGTTTCAGGAGATGGCAAGAGGATGGAAAAATAAAAGAAAGAAAGCTGAGGTCAGGTGGAGCCCTTTCTCTGGATGGGAAGAAAGGAACTGCTCAACCTCTGCAGGTATTTACTTACACTCCCAGGAAACTGATGCCAGTATCAACCCCTTCTGCATAGTAACTTTGTCTGCCTGAGCACCTCTCTTTCCGGGAGCTGGAACAGCTTGATTTTGTGGCCACCCTAGCACATGTGATCCCTTTCCAGTTTTTGCTGCTCCTTACAGTGCAATTAACTTGAAGAAGTAGCATTTTCCCTGCTTATCTCATAAAATATGAACAGAGTAAATTCTCAAAATGTTGCAAACCCACGCTCCCCCACTTCTCTAGGCTCTTCATTGGCTGGATGAAAACAGAATGTTTGTGGACAGCAAATAAAAAGAAGTACATTTCCTAGTGACATATTCATTCAATTTTGTGATACCTCTCAGAAGTTCAAGGACTTTGCCTTAAGACAAATTTCCACAATAAAATATATGCATAAAATCTTCTCTTCCCTTCATCAGTGTTTTAGGTTTTCCTCAAATTTCACAGTAATAATGTTTACATGCAGTTTTTCACAGGAAATGGAACCACATTCAGGTATCTGGTTCTTTTGTTTCCCATTATTAGTCTATAGAGTATCACAATTACAGACTAAGCTGATCAGGTAACTGGGCACTTCAGCTTTTCAAAAACACTGTAAGATTATTCAACTGGTTGTACCAATATATTAGAAAGGATTTGGCAAGAAAGAGAAAACCTGTACTTCAAGAAAATTTACAGAGAGAAGAGAAAGAAGGTGGTTTTAGAGGAGCAGAAAGTTCTTGAGATCAAAGTTATATTGTTTAACATCATTTTAAGGAACACATTTTCTACAATTATATGTCTTTTTAAACTACTGAAAGTATATGGGAGATAATGTTAGGAACTCTAAATGATGACTGCTAAGAATAGTGTTATTTCTGAATAATTGACAAATATCTTTCTTCTAGACTTTAGGCCAAAAAAATTTTGTAATTTATAAAAAAAATAATGGGTGATTAATTTCAGAGCCAGTTTTCTGGATCAGCTATGAATGTTAACACCAGATAAGTACAGATAAAAGTCAGGAAAAGCACATGATGTTATAAGAAACAGAATTTTTAGCTAAGTATGGTGGCACACACCTGTAATCCTAGCCCTTCGGAGGCTGAGGCAGGTAGATTGGTGGAAATTTGAGAACAGCCTGGGCTACAAAAGTGAGCTCAAAGCCAACCTGAGGAACATAGCAAGACTCTGTGTCAAAAAGACAAAAAAATAAAAAATAAAAAGAAATAGAATTAGCATCATATTAGATACATTTTAATGGAATTCATAAAGAAGTTAGTATCTTAAAGTACTTTCACAGAGAAAAATGGAATGCATTAAGGTAACTAGAGTTTATTGTACACACAGGTTGTGACTTTTGCTAAAAGTGTTTATGAAAACTAAAGCCAACTAGATAAATTGACAAGGTGATTATGAGGAAGAAGACGAAAGCATGCTGAAATTGTGCCATAAAATATTGGTCTGCACAGCTTGTGAAGATTCATGCATCAGACACAAGCCTGCTGGGCATATTGAAAACTGACAAGTACCTCCTTTCAATTTGAATGATACCTGGATCTTTTCTCCAGCAGCAGAGGCTGGTACACATAATTGAGGTTATTATTTGTCAAATGATGTATGAAAACAACATTTTGCATGAATATGCAAATTTCAGGCTTCAAAGTTGAATGTGGCAGAGTCTGGGTTATGTGAAAGTTAAGTATTTAAAAGCCAGGCACATTTCCCTTAAGATGTTCCTTATAATTTTAAATACAGTGAGAAGTTTTGCTTTCAAGATGTGTTTCTTTAAAATTTTAGTGTCTCAAAAGGTGTTTTTTTTTTTGTCATCTATTTCTAAATGTTGCCATTCAAACACTTTTTCTCTTGCAAATTTCCTTTATTCCTTGAGATCCATCATTTTAAGTCATTTTCATTAGTGTCTGCTTCTTAATCACTGCTTTGCTTTAGTTTTTTTTTTTTTTTCCAATTTTTTTTTTTACAAATTGATCATTATCCAAGGGAAAACTATGAAATAAATAGGCTTAGGAAGAGCATTTTGAGATGATGACAAGAAATTTCCTTTTCTGGTAAAGAGCGAGATAGCATTATGTGTTCTTCCTGATTCTCACATACATGGACAGACATGCACACATCTTCTATTTCCCAGCATGTAAACAGTTTGTGTGCTGCTTTCGAGAATATTCCACTACTAAAGAGAAGCATGTTTCTCAGATACTTTGTCTCTGCATATGACTACATACCCTTGCTACCACATGTTTGCTACCACAGGGATTAGTATTTAGTATATTATATTAGTATTAGTATTTGGCTGTCATCAATAAAATTCAAATCAGTGGCTCAAAGAAGTACAGATTTGTGGCTGCATGCAGTTAGGTCAGAAGGTTACATTAGGAGAGTTTTCTATGCAAGAAAATGAAGTGTTTGGAAAAATAATTAAAGTGAAGTAATTTGTGGACAAATGGAAATGTATAGAAAAAAAAAAACCACAGTGACTAAAGATTAGGTTTAAAACTCGATTGCTATCTTACTACAAACACAGTGCAAACACAAAATGAAGAAGGCTGACCTGATATTGGCCTGAATTGCCAGATATATAAGTGGGGACTTGACTATTTTTTAGTATTTCTAAAAAGCCCTGTCTTTGCGACAGTTTCTCTTAAAAATCTATTGTCGTTGTAGAAATCTCACTGTAGATGTGAAACTAAGTTATCATGAAGCTAAGCTAACATGACATCTTAGACCTGCATTCTCAGTCTGTAGTTTCATGCTTTTTGCTGCAGCATTATCAGTTCAGAGGTGCAAAAGGTCAAAAAGAGTGAAAATTTTTGGACCAAAAAATCAGCAGCAGCAGACTCTGGATGCTGTCCTATATTATTTATTCTTAGCTAGAAATAACTAAATACCACATAGAAGCGTTAAAATACACACAATGTAGTACAGCTACACATACTACTATTAGTTTTCTTCAAAATTTGCAAAAACATCACAGATCATGCAATCTTAAAGACCTAAAATCTTTAATAAATGACTAATGTTAGTGTATATTTTCCTAGCCATGTGGTGGCACAAGCCTGTAATTCTAGCACTCTGGAGACTGAGGTAGGAGCATCATGGAGAGTTTGGAGCCAGCCCAGCCTACAAAGTAAGTTCAAGGCCAGCCTGAGCTTTGTAGTGAAATGCTGTCTCAAATATAAAAAGGAGGTATGGATTCTAATTAAGAAATTAACATTAGTTTTTAAAAAATATGCTCCAGAGGCACCAAGTGATAACAAGTTTCATAAAAATAATTTTGTTCATGTTTATAGTATGTTTGCATAACGAGTTTTATAATAAGGTTTTTAACAAGTTTGATGACAAGATTTATAATAAGTCTTATAATAAGTTATGCTACAAATCAAAAACAAAACAACTACTCTGTGGAAAAGAAAGGAATCTAAGTTAACAAGTTATAATTAGTTCTTAATTGTTCAAGTTTATTGTGGAAAGCCTGAAACATATACTATTACAAAAACTGAGATAGCTGGGACTGCATATAAAATAGTGGCTAATACTATTCCGTAACACTTTCATTTAAGCAGAAAGATAAGATAATATAGAAATTAACCTGTGTAAATTCCATGAAACACTGGAAAATACATTACAATTATAGTAACTACCATATCATGAAATGTAATGCATAATATAAATTGAGCATCATTAAAATTGAGCTACCCAATTAAATATGAAATTTTACTTACAGCAAAAGGTATGTATTTTCATACAAAAATTTTTTTATCAGCATTTAACAAAGAATCATTGCAATGAAAGCTTCAGTCTTCATTAATACCTTTAATTAAAATTTGAATATAGGAATAATAAATTCTTTCCAGACAATTCATTTGCGATTGGAAAACCTCTCACTGAATCAGGGGTAAGAAATAATATAATGTAATTTTGTCAGGCACGTTAACATTGCCTAGATAAGTTGGTATAAAGTGAAAAGTGAAGTCATGATCTGATTCAATTCTGTTTTCCTAATCACACTAAACTGGAAAGAACAGAGAAAATATAAAAAGATGAGGAAAAAACAGTGAATGCAGACTTGCAGGTCTATGATGCTTATAGTTGCTCTACTTCAGCCAGCACTGGCTGCCCTTGCCATTTCCTGGTGTCAGATCTCCCTCAAAGCAAAGTCGTCAAGATGTGGGAGCAGGAGTTTCTACCATCCTATCCCCACATTGCACTGATTTTGGTAGTTGTTCAGGTACAGACATCCTTCTGTGGGAGCTCTAGAGGTCAGTGGAGAAATTGAGCTCACTTTTTAGAGAAACTATCAAAAAAGACAGAGAAGAGGACAGAAAACAAACAAGCAAACAAAAATCTCATTATCTATATCTTGGCTCAGGGCTAAGAAGTACCCTTATAGCCACGCTTCCTCCTATAGTGAAAAGTGAGAGTACAGCGAGTGAGCAACTTCAGTCCCCAGGCGGTCAACAGCTGTTGGCAAGCTCACCTCTTTTGCACCCTACTATAGACGCTGAAGAAATCAATATTCCTGAATGGTTGGGACAGGCTGTGAGTGGGGAAAGGGTAACCATGGCTCAAACTTCATCAAAGAAACATGCAGCCTCCTGAAAACTTTGCAGATCTCAGCAGTAGATACTCCCGTGAACCACTGAGGTTGTCTGCTATATAAAAGATTTCCCCCTTGCCTGTGGGCACTCCCAGTGGTTTTCCTACTTCATCTGTCTCGCTCTATGTTGCTGATTGCTGACAGATGATTTCTGCACAGCAAGAGTAGGCCTTTGCAGATAGCTCATGAGTATGTGCAAAAGAAGACAGATATGAGAGAAGACACATCATATTGAGCTGAGGCATGCTATCGGAAGAATTCCTCCTAGTGGACATAAAGGTAAAGTAGATATATTCACAGAAAAGATACAAGAGAGCCTCAGAATTCCTAGCCTTAGCCTTAACCTTCCTGGCTAAGTGCTGAAGGTTAGTCTCTTCCACAACTAGTCAGTAGAGTTAGGAAGAGGTGTTTGCTTTTACAGTGCAAAGAATTTTGCAATACAATAATTTAAGGAAAAAGAAAAACCAAGGAAACATGATACTACTAAAGGAAAGCAATAATTTACCTATTTAAAGAAAAGTGTCTATGAATTGCCTATCAAATACAAGGGAAGAAACTTCAGACTTCGAGATTTCTTAGCAGAAACTTTGCAAGACAAAACAATTGGGTGGTTATTGAAAGTTTTGAAAGAAAACAAAACCTGTGGACAAAATTTTTTTACTCAAAAGTGTTCTCTAGTTAGGCAAGGGGAGGGACCGGTGTTTCATCCCTGGTATCACACGCCATGATGGCCTCACCCCTGGATGCAATGATCAGGCCACTGAGACCGGTCATGGTAGTGAATGCCAGTAATTCCAGTGCTGGCGAGGCTTAAAACAGGAGGACCACTACAAGTCCAAGCAGCATAGTGAGATCCTGCACCAAGTACATAAAAAAAGAAAAAAAAAAAAAAAACTAGAAGAAAGTATATTGTTCTCATCTTCACATGCTTTTGTGTTTCAGAAGGAAACTACTTTAATTCAAGTTATTATTTACCGAACTGCTTTACAAGTGTAAGTCAACATCAGTACATAAAATATATAAAGAAAAGTTGCTTTGTGTGCATGTATGTTACTTTATATACTTTAATCAATTTAATTATTTAAATTGGGGGGCAAAATTTCTTTCACAGATCATAAATCATAAGTGATCATCACGCAGCATATTACTCTGTGAAACACAAGATTTGCTACTAGATAATGTGGCAAAGCATTTTTAGAATGATTACACTGACCTTAGATGCAAAGGGGCCCTAACGTGAGATTCTAATTATCTTTTTGTACTTCTCAGATCAGATGGGCTTCTAGAGTTAATTTTACAAATTAAAAATGTGAAAATATTTTGCAAACATTCTAGATAAAATCACAGTGCTATAGAAAATTTAATTTTTTTTTTATTTTGAAAGGATCTTTCCTAGATTCAACAATTAGTCTTCAGATAATTCTCCATGTCTTCATGTGACCAGGACACTGAAGAAGTGGGTGTCATTGTTTCAACAAACAGCAAATTTCTTCTGTGCTTCCATTCTCACCCAATATAACTGGGCAGGATATAGTACAAAACATAAAGGAATAATCACATCTCTTTACTGTAGGGTAGGAGTGATAATGTACACAAGAGTATTCTTTTCATGACAAAGATCACAACTGCCTCACCATAATCAAGACATAGTAATAGATACCATTTATGTAGTTTTTCTTGAGTGTATACAAATTACAAACAATATAAAAATTCCCAATCTTCCATGGCATAATACCATAATGATATAATTTTGTGTCAGTATCACTTAAAAGTAAAATATTGTTTCTTTTCTCCCTTCTCATTATTTTAAAGGCATATATTCTATTGCTGTGCAAAGGACAATTAGAATACATTTTAAGATACATTTATCCCTAGCATTTCTAATAAATATTATATCATAATCATTGTAAGTATTATTAATATCTGTTGTTTTTTCTAACAATATTTTTGGTTAATGTAATTATCAAAACTGTAAGTTTATTTCTTCATATTCATTTGATAGTAACTACAAATGACTTACACAATTATAATATCAAAAATTAATAAAAATCATACAAAATAAAATGTACATTAGAGCTGGGTATGGTGGCAGATGCATGTAGACCCAGCACTTGGTAGGCTAAGGCAGGAGGATTGGTGTGAGTTAGAGACCAGCCTGGGCTACAAAAAGTGAACTCAAGGCGAGCCTGAACTACATAGTGAGACTCTGTCTCAAAAAGACCAAAAAAAAAAAAAAATGTACAACAGAGCTAAATAAAATCAATCATCATGTACATCTTTGCACCCACCGATATGTATAATAGCACTGGAAGATTTTGTTCTTATATACAATAGGACAAATCCTTATTATTATTATTTTTTAAAATAGTACAAATTAGAATTAAACCAGAAAACATGGTGCAGATTTTCATTTAACAAATTAATATGAATTGCACAGTATTTGCTGTAATACATAGTGTTGTCTTCCAAACAGTTATTCATATTACCAGATACAAGTATGTAAAGTTGGAAGAAAAAAAAAGGAATGAAATATATAAGAAATTAAGAAGAAGATAAAAAGTACAAATATTTGGAAAAAGGAGACAAAACAAATAAAATTGTTATCTACTTCTTTCCAAAAACCTGCAGAAAGGACAGTACGGTTGACATAAGCATCATTTTCTAATGCATAGATATTTATCTTTTCGCCACTCCCCTTCATGTCCTTCCCCTCAATTCAGTAACTCTTTCCTTTTGAGTAAGTTAATTCCCTTTTCCCAGTGTATTGTACCCTTCAGGTTCCATTATTTTCTTTCAGGTCCTCACGCTAAGTAGACAATAGGATGTTTTCACATGCAAGTCTATTTTCTTTGACTTACGATAATGTTCCCTAGTTGCAACCATTTACCAACAAAAGACTCAGATTTATCCTGTTTTATACCTGAATAATACTCCATTGTATAAAAATACCACATCTTCCTTATCCTTTCTTCAGTTGATGAACATCTGGTTTATTTCAGGATTTAGCTATGACAAATTGTGCTACTATAAACATGGGTGCAGGAAAGGCAGGAGGTATTACAATCCCTGTCCTCAAATTGTACTATAAAGCTGCTGTGATAAAATCAGCATGGTACTGGCATAGAGGCAGACTTGAGGATCAGTGGAGCAGATCAAGATACACAAACATAACTGCAAACACATTCAGTCACTTTATCTTTCATGAAGGGGAGAAACAGACTCACTGGAAGAAAGATGGCTTCTTTTTTTTTTTTTTTTTTTTTTTTTTTTTTTTTTTTTTTTTTTTTTTTTTTTTTTTTTGTCTTTTTGAGACAGGGTCTCGCTATGCAGTTCAGGCTGGCCTTGAGCTCACTTTTGTAGCCCAGGCTGGTCTCGAACTCACACCAATCCTCCTGCCTCTGCCTCCCGAGTGCTGGGATTACAGGCGTGAGCCACCACGCCCGGCTAAAGATAGCTTCTTTAATAAATGGTGCAAAAAAAAAACTGGCTTTCTATATGCTGAAGGCTAAACTAGACCCATGCCTATCACCATGTACAAAGTTACCATTAAAATGGACCAAAGATTTGAATATTAAAACAGAAACACTAAATCTTCTGGAGGAAAATGTAGGTATAAATCTTAAAGTCATAAGGGTAAGTAGAGATTTCACGAACAAAAACCAAACTGTAGGGGAAATACTTTAAAGAATTAATAACTGGGATCTCAACTTTGTGAAAAGTCTACACTGCAACGTAAATCTTCAACCATAAAAAGAAAGCCAACAAACTGAGGATAAATTATAGCCAACTGTCTCTCAGACAAAGGCCTTCTATCTAGAACATGTAAAGAATTTTTAAAAAATCAGACCTCCCACTTTCCAAAACTCAATCAAAAATTAGCATCTGAGATGAATATACACTTCTCTGATGAATTAATACAAATGATAAGTAAACATATGAAAAAACTGTTTAACATCATCATCACTTGATAAATGCCAATTAAAAAAAAAAAAAAAAAGACACTGAGATTCCATTCCACCCAAGAAAGAATCTAGAAGTCAGTCAATAACAAATGCTAGCCGGGCGTGGTGGTGCATGCCTGTAATCCCAGCACTCAGGAGGCTGAGGCAGGAGGATTGGTGTGAGTTCAGGACCAGCCTGGGCTACAAAAGTGAGTGCAAGGCCAGTCTGAACTGCATAGTGAGACCCTGTCTCAAAAAGACAAAATCAAACAAACAAACAAAAAATTGCTGAAGAGTCTGTGGAAAAAAAGTGAATGCTTCTGCATTGTTTGTGGAAGTGCAGACTGGTACAATCACAATGGAAATCAGTGTGGAGAGTCCTTAAAGAGCTAGCACTGAAGACTCTATTCAAGCTAGCTGCTATTCCTCTCCTGGGTATTTTTACAGAAGAGGGTAAGTCGAACTTAAATTGCATTGTACACATTAATTTGAACTAATGATAATTTCCTAACTTACATGTCTTCTGATAGTAAAATGCTTTAATCACAATTGTCCATTATTTAAAGTTTTACAGATATAAATTGTAACATATTTAATTTTTAAATATAAGGCATGAAATCTGGGTATATGTTGTGAAAAGTATTTTCTATGTTGAGATATTGAGCCTCAGTTAGAAAAAAGAATAAAGCCTCAAAAGCAACTACAACTTAAAGAAACAAAGGTTCTTACACTATTTTTATTAGTAAGATCACAGCATTCATGTGCTCCTCAAAATATTTTAGCCATCAACAGACGTCATCAGATGCTTTTAACAAGTCAGAGGGAATTAATGTAGAAAGGTACACTTAGAAAATACTATATAGGGGCTGGGGATTTGGCTCAGCGGTAGAATGCTTGCCTAGCGAGCTGGAAGCCCTGGGTTCGGTCCTTGGCACACACACACAAAAAAAAAAAAAACAAAAAGAATAAAACCTCCTGTAAATACTATATGAACAGGGAGAAACAAGTAGAAAACAGCAGTGTAATAGCTGGATAGATGAATAAGAGATGAATTATAAATGGCACATGAAATGTAGTCTACAGGAAAATTAATTAAATTTATGCTCATATGAAAATCTTGAGAAGCTTAATATTGAAAATATTTTTGGACACAATTCAGTTCCAAGAAAAACTGACAATTAAATTGATGAATACAAGCACTGGAAATATTTTGTATTTTACTCTAATCCATGATCCTAAATATAATGAATCATATTTTATTAATATTTTCTTAATAAGGAAGAAATTACTTGACTATTAACAAAATTAGTTGATATTTAAAAACTTCCATTTCAAACATCTATAATAATACAAAAATAATTTTTAAGTTGTTGGTCAGTTTAAATATAGCTTTCACTTAGCTTGTAAATGCTATTTTCTGACCATCATTGATATTCTAATAAGTTTCCATACAATGTGATATAAGCAGTTACAAAATTTTGACACAGATATTTGGAAATTCAAGGAAATACAATATTGTAGCCTGTCAAGAATATGGTTTTTGGGCCAGTCTCTTATTTTCAAGTACTACTCTTGAGAGAATGACAGTAACTGAGTATACACCAGGAGCAGTACATATCAAAAAGACAAGAGTTACATGTATTCCAAACATAATTTTAGCGTTACATTGTGCTATAATCAATCTGCTGAACCTTTTGAAGATTCGTGAGACCAATATCTGATTCATCCTGTGTACATAAGTGTATGGTTTTGCTATTGATGTTTTCTGCTTTGTCTGCTTCCAGTCACTTAGTTGTTTAATCCATAACACATTCAGCTGTGTTATGCCCTTAAGTTCTTGTTTTCTTCTTTAAAGTTCTTATATTACTCAGAAAGCCAGTGATGATAAGCCCAGTACCTATGTTATAGAGTAATAGTATCACAAAGCTTTTCTGCTGGAGGGTTGAGAATGTAATTTAACAGACCGACAATTGGAGAAAAAGAAGGGCTATAAGGATACCCAATATTTTGGACCTAGCCCTTCAAGGTCAATAAAGACCCAAGATATAAGAGAACCTGTGCTGTAATATCCTATAACTGAGAGGTGTCCCAAATTTCCTGGTCAAGGAGATTATGGGACCTCAGAGGAAAGGGATGAATGAACTGCAGTGCGTCTAAGGAGAGTCACCCAGAGAAAAACATTCTCTCAGGCTTTCACA
>PVJA010027145.1:0-28988 GCA_004027025.1 Myocastor coypus
ATCTGCTTCCTCTTAGTCCAAAGAGAAGTATATTCTTTCCTTTTTTTTTTCTTTTTTCTAAGCAACATCAATAGGGAAGTGGGTCATGCCCACACACTGTACTCTGTGGAATGATTGTGAGGACAATAAGCAATATGTCAACTTTCAAAGAAAAGAAAGGGGAAAAGAAAAAAAAAAGTAATGTGGATTTAGAAAGGTTAATGTTTAATTGTTTGATCAATCTTATATACCTATATGTATTAATCTAAACTGATCTGATGATGAAAATATGTAATATAACCATTGTTAAATTTAAACAATAAAAAATTTGAAACAACAACAAAAAAAAACAACGAGGAGGCAGGAAAAAATAATTCAACATCTGCAAGATGATGCAAAAATGAACAGTGTAAGGCATCAATGAGATGGTAGAAGTCTGTACAAGCAATATAAAAAGAATATGGGCAGAAGTAATAGCAAAAAACTTCCCAAATATGAGGAAGCAATTCGACATCCAGGTAACTGAAGCATATAAAACTCCAAATAACATCAACCCAATTAAAACCACAATCAGAAATATAATAATCAAGATACCAGAAATTCAACACAGGAACAGTATACTAAAAGCCACTAGAGAAAAGAAACAGATCACATTTAAAGAAAAACCCATCAGAATAGCAACATATTTCTCTTCACAAGCCACCAAGTCAAGAAGAGCATGGAGCAATGTACTTCAAGTCTTGCAAGAAGATAAATTACAGCCCAGACTTGTATACCCTGCAAAACACTCTTTGAAGTTCAGTGGAGAAGTGAAATACTTCCAGGACAAACAACAACTAAAGACTGTCATGATGACAAAGCCAACTCCACACAATTTACTAAAAGATATTGTAGAGAAGGATCAAAATGATGAAGGAGAATGGAAAAAAACCATAAAATAAGACAAATAATTAAAAACGGGAGAAAAAAGAGGCATAAAGAAGCAGTCATTCAACTATTCTTTTGTATACAGCAGCAGAATATGTCCATCAGCATATCCTATAAATGGACTTCTCCTGAACCCTGTGAGGTCATGATTCTGTCTGGTTCTACAGGGTGGATATCAAGGCAATGGCAGTAGCTCAGTCACACAAGTGACACCTGACCACCAGTAAGCATCATTGACACTGTCTGTGTCCACAGCATACTAGAACTTTGTGCAATATCCGATCCCCAAATTGCTAGAAGTGCTGGTCATATATTTGCTATTCCAGCATTTATGTTATGTTCTATTATCAGTAATTCTTAACTCCCATGGAAACTTTTTCTTAGTTGATATCTTTGTATATATTAACCTATTCAAACATTATGTGAGTACTCTAAATTGAAGCACAACATTCTGGCCTGTAATTTAGACTCACCATTTGATTTGAATTTTGGAATATTGTTTTGAAATATTTAATTTAATTTTAATTAATATTTAATTAATTTTCTGAATATTGTTTAATTATACTTTTTGTTTTATGATTCATACTGTATTTTTTGATTTACAATCTACTTATAAGACATGGCATGATATTTTCTCCTAGTAATAAAAACTTTATATATATATATATATATATATATATATATATATATATGTATATATATGTATGTATATGTATGTATATATATATTTATGTATATATATATATGTATATATATGTATGTATATGTATGTATATATATATTTATATATATATATATATGTATATACAAGAGAGTTAGGATAGATATATATACTTTATCTTTTTTTGTTGTTGTCTTTTTGAGACAGGGTCTCGCTATGCAGTTCACGCTGGCCTTGAGCTCTCTTTTGTAGCTCAGGCTGGTCTCGAACTCGCACTGATCCTCCTGCCTCTGCCTCCCAAGTGCTGGAATTACAGGCATGCGCCACCACGCCCGGCCAAGCTACTTTATCTTAATTCATTGAGAGTAAGTCTCTACTAATATCACTTAGAGAAGAAAAAAAAAAGAACCATGATCACAAATATATGAATCTCTGAAGGAGGTAGTTTGCAAGTTTCTTAAGAACATGCATTTTGCCAAGAAGCACAATAAGAAGGGCTTTGAAAGGGTGCTAGAAAACTATGCCAAGACCATGAGTGCATATGCTGAAACTATCAAGGCACTCTTCAAGCCCAAGGAGGTCATACCCAAGACCATCCCAAAGGGAATGTCTTAGTTACTTTTTACTCATTGCTGGGACAAATACCTGACACTCAAAATAAAGAGAGGAAAGGTTTGTTTAGCTCACAGTTTGTGGAGGTTTCAGTTCATATTCTGCTGGCTCCAGGGCAAACAACAGCAGTTCATAGCGGTAGCAAATAATGAAGAGCAGAGGAGGAGCAGAACCTGTGGCATCCATGAAGCCTGTCTTCCAAATTCTGCACTGGTGCTCCACTGTCAAGATCAGAATTCCTCCAAAGTGGTGTGGCTGCAAAGACCAAGCTCCTCCAAAGACCAGGACTTCTCCAATGAAGCAGGGTGGGTTGGGCCAGGCTGGACAGGACTACACAGCACAAAATCTTCTTCAACTCTTTTTTATACACTTTTTTGTGCTGAGTCACTCTGGGGTGGCCCATCTGGCCATAGGGTGGAACCAATCACACCCCAGCCTGGGACCAATCCTGTCCCAGGACAGGCCTTCTGCATCCTGCAGGATGGGGCCCCCAAGGTGTGGAACCAGCAGAGCCAATCCAGCCAAGTTTCCTCAAGTTGACACAATGTACCAACTACCACAGGGAGTAAACCACACGCTCATTCAGCTTGCCTATATTGCTCACCCCGAGCTTGGGAAGCATATCCATGCCCACACTTCCAACAGTTGCAGGCCTTGCTGGCCAACGGTCCAGGCTCCAACCAAGGCCCAGGCTCCAGCTTCTGCTCCAGCCCAGGCTCCCAAAGGTGCCTAGACCCCTAAAAGTGCCCACATTCCCATGAAGTCTTGATAGTAAAAGCCTCTTAACTGCTGATATAAATGCAGAAGGACTGTGTCAGCCATCTGGATCAGTCATGGCCAGTGCTTGACCATTTTGCTCTCTGTGGAAGCCTGAGAGAATGTTTTCTCTCCAGGTGACTCTCCTTAGGTACACTGTATATCATCAATCACTTTCCTTTGTGGCCCCATAACCTCCTTGAGCTGGAAATTTGGGGCTCCACTGAGCTATATGTTGTTGCAGTATAAGTTCTTTTATGTCCTTTGTTCTCACTGGCCTTGAAGGGCTAGAGCCAAAATATTGGCTATACTTGTATCCCTTCTTTTTCCGCAGTACATAGTTCCAGGGTAAACCCTGAGGGGACCTGACTGACCTTGTCAGATACAAAAGTTACATATTTTTTGTAATATAGATCTTGCTTTATCTTGGTCTTAACCATCCAGCAGAAAAGTCTAACCATGAGGTATAAAAAGGAAAGTCATATTAATATGCTAAGTTGTAAAAGGCTCATGTCAATAGCTTCTAATAATGCCAGGGGAGCTGATAATCCACAACTGTTATGAGCTATTGAGCTATATATACAGCTACTTTCTTCTTGTGCAATGAAAAGAAAGATCTGTACTAATGATGCTTAGACAAGATATCATGTCTGCATCTGTACTCTGTACAACTATGATGAAAAAATTATGCAATGTATGAACTCTTGTAAAAATAATAATAATAATAATAAATAGATATAAAAAATAAAAATAAAATAAATTTCACCTTTTTTAACATCACACACACAAAAAATACAAATAAAAAAATAAAGACTGGTGTGACCCCTGGGGAGCCATCTTGTGTGGGGGAGATGCTGGTGTCCTCCTGTGCTCTTTGTAGAAATAAACCTGAGGAAGGCAACAACAACAAAAAAAAAAACCCTGCATAAAAACTTTGAAATTTAATGACCAAATCCAGTAGTGTAACAAGATAAAAGTCAAAACAAAAAGATGAATAGCATACCTTTCACAACAGCATTTTAAAAAAAGAGTTACTTAGAAATGAATCTAGCCAAGAAAAAGTCCTCTGTATTGGAAACTACAGTATCTTGGAAATGATATCAAACAGGATATAAGAAAACGGAACAATATTCCTTATTTTTGGCTAGTGAGAACCAACATAGTGAAAATAGTCATACTTCCAAAACTACTATGCAGATTTAGTGCAATCCTACTCAAAATAACATAGTATTTCTCACATAATTAGAAAAAACAAACGTAATATTCATTTGGAACCAGAAGAGACCTGTGCTAGCAAAATCAGTTATGGGCAACAAAGGCAAGGCAGGAGGCAACACAGTCTCTGATTTAAAGCCATTACAAAGCTGGATATGGTGGCAGATGCCTGTAATCCCAGCACTCAGGAGGCTGAGGCAAGAGGATCATTGTGAATTCAAGACCTTCCTGGGATACAAAGTGAGTTTAAGGTCTGCCTGAACCACACAGTAAGACCCTGTCACAAAAAGACAAAAAAGAAGAAGAAGAGGAAGAAGAAGAAGAAGAAGAAGAAGAAGAAGAAGAAGAAGAAGAAGAAGAAGAAGAAGAAGAAGAAGAACAAGAACAAGAAGAACAAGAAGAAGAACAAGAAGAACAAGAAGAACAAGAACAAGAACAAGAACAAGAAGAAAGAAGAACAAGAACAAGAACAAGAACAAGAGCAACGAGAAGAAGAAGAAGAAGAACAACAACAACAACAACAACAAGAAGTCACTATAAGGCTACAGTGACAAAAATAGCATATTATTGAAAAAACAAACAAAAAGACTCAGTGATCAATGGAACAAGACAGAAGAGGAAGAAAGAACTCTAATCAAATTCAGCTATTTTAGCCTTCACAAAAGAGGACAAACAGTTTGAGTGGAAGAATGATCACCACTTTAGTAAATAATGCTGAGGAAACAGGTATTCCACATGCTTAAGATCGAACCTACACCTGTGTCTCTCATCCTACACTAAACTTGAAATACACCAAACATCTAAATATTGAAATGGAAATACTTTACCTACTTGATAATAAGATAGGCAAAATTCTTAGAGCCATAGTTGAAGCCAAAGATTTTATAGATAAACTCCTGATTTTACAGGAAGTATTAGAAAGACTCAACAACCAGGATCACATAAAATTAAAAAGATTTTCCCACAATGAAATCAATAACTGATAGTAGAGACAATTCACAGAATAGCAAATTTTCTCCTGCTACTCCTAAAAAAAATGACTAATATCCAGGATGTACAAGGAGCTAAAAAAAAAAAAATCAAATCATAAACCCTAAATTTAAGGACTCATTCCAAAAATGGGCATCTGAAAGGAATAGATACTTCCCAGATGAAGAAATAAAAACAGCCAATAAATAGATGAAAAAAAAAGTTTAACATTACTGGTCATTTAAGAAATGAAAAAGAAAACACTGAGATTCCATCTTACTCCAGAAGGAAAACTATCACAAAAAAAAAAAAAATCAACTGAAAACAAATGTTAGTGAGGCTCTCAGGAAAAAGTAACTCTTCTCCATTAATGGTGGAAGTGTAAGTTGGAACAACTGCCATGGGAATCAGTGTGGAGATTCCTCAAATATCTTAAACCAGAAGTTCTATTTGACTGAGCTATGTCTCTTGTAGGTATCTTCACAAAAGAATTAAAACAGTAGTATTTATTGCAGCACAATTCATAACAGTTAAATCTTGGAAACAGCCCACATGCCAATCAACAGACAAAGGATTGAAGCACTGTGGTCTGTCCATACACTTGAGTAGTATTCTGCCATAAAAGATAAGCTTGCCATATTTTTAAGGTAAATGGATGCATCTCAAGACCATTAATTTCAGTAAAACGAATCAGAGACGTTTAAATGACACATTGTATTTATGGGTAGGAAACTGAAAGGACAAATTAAAAGTAAAATGGACAATAAACATTGGCAAATAAAAAAAGTATTGTTCAAGTGGAAAAGGGAACAAGGAGGTGAGATGGGGATGTAAAGGAAGGGAAAAGAGACATTTTAAAAAGAGAATGGAGCCAGGTGTGGTGACGCACGCCTGTAATCCCAGCACTCGGGAGGCTCAGGCAGGAGGATCAGTGTGAGTTCGAGACCAGCCTGGGCTACAAAAGTGAGCACAAGGCCAGTCTGAACTGCATAGTGAGACCCTGTCTCAAAAAGACAATAAATAAATAAATAAATAGAGACTGGAAGGAAAGTAACAGGATCAAGTTTTGTAAATGGAAAAGGAAAGAAGGGATGAAAAGAGGGAAAGGGGATGGAAAAAATTAGGACATGTTGTATACAGGTAAATGTTACCCATGGTGAATGTGATCATTATGTATGGTAAACATTTTTATCCATTCAACTTGGATAAAAAGTTTTGATCTACTTTGGATTTTAATGTCCACATGGTTCAATTATAATGAGTTATATTCATCTCAAAATTTATCCATCTCCTCAAAGTTTCCAAAAAATACATGTAGCATATATTTTTTCATAATACTCCTTAACAATCCTTTGTATTTCTATGGTATTTACTGTAATGTTCCTAGTTCATTTCTGATCTTATGTGTTTGGGTCTTTTCTTCTTAGTCTAGCTAAAAGACTTGTTAATATTGCTTGTTTAAAAATAATCAACACTTCACTTTGTTGGTATTTTGCATTTCTGTAGTCTCATTATTTCTACTGTATAATGTATTTCTTCAATTACTTTTTTGCTTGGTTTATTGTTATTTTTCTAGATCCTGGACATGCACTGTTAGTCTTTGAAAGTTAAGTGCTTCTATTTTTGAGAGTCACTTACTGATGTAAACTTGGGGGGGAGCCTTGGGAATCCCACCCTTGCCCCTGACCGTGTTATGAATGTCATTTAGCCACTGAGCTCTATCTTTAGGTCTTAAAATTCTCTCATACGACTGTGTTGGGTTATTCATAAAATTTGATTAATGATGTTTCCATTTTCATTTGTTTTGGGAAAGTTTTAGAGTTTCATTTTCCCCAGTGACTTGTTGCTTAAAAGTGTACTTTCTGGGCTGGGGAGATAGTTTGGTGGCTTAAGTATCTGCCTGGCAATCACAAAGACCCAACTTTAATCCCCAGTAGCGCATGCTGTGCCAGCCCCAGAAACACTGTCAGCCATGTAATGAAAACCTGTACAAAATAAATTATTTAATTAATTAATATTTTAAAAAGATTAAATTGTATTTTTCTGCTTGACATGGTGGAATACACCTGCAGTCCCTGTACTCTAATAGACCAGGTAAGAGGAATCCCAAGTTTAAGCCCAGTTTATGCAATCCAGCAAGACCTTTTCTCAAAAACATTGTGTGGGTTCTGGGATTGTATGTCTATGCAAAGAGTAGACATGAGTCTCTCTTTTCTTTTTCTTTTTTCTTTTTTTCTTTTTTTTTATATAAGGTCCCACTGTGCAGTTTAGACTCATCGTGATCCTCCTATCTCAGCTTCCTCAGTGCTGGGATTACAGACATGCACCACCATGCCTGGTTCCAGGGCTGGAACATTATACCTGATATTCTGAGACCAGCTTGGCATGTGGTACCGGGGATCAAAATCGAGACCTTGCACTTGCCAGACAGACACATATGAATCAAGCTCTCTCCCCAGCCCTCCATGTACTTCTGTAATTTCTTCTTTTTTGATTTCTACTTCTATATTCATGTGATATGATAAGATATATGTATTTATTGTCCTAAATTATTAAAATTTGCTTTTTGGCTTAACACACAGTTCATTTAAAAACACTGTTACATGTACTAATAAAAAGAATGTGTAGAAAATCACCTCGGGAAGGTCCAGAGTCTGGTCTCTCCCTTTCCTATTGCTGAAAACCAGGTGAGACACACAGAGGCTGGCAGGAAGTCAGCCATGTAGTAAGGACTTCAGTCAGGGTACACAGGATGGTTAGGGACAACTAGTGGCATGAACTTGTCAGAAGCAACGGAAATGACATGAGCCAAGAGCTGGTGACTTAGGTGAACCAATGTGGTGCTTGCCAACAAAGACATGCAGAATAGAAGCAGGTGGTTGAGGCTGACGTTTTCTCTCTTTTTCTTTTTTCTTACATATTTTCTCTCTTTTCTAAATGGCTGAGAACTCCAGCCACAGAAAACGAATTCCGTGGACCAAATCCAGAGATCAAGCTCAGATAATCCCTTACTTAGGTCTTCATTTTCTTTTTTTTTTTTTTTAATTATTTTATTTTATTCTTGTTTCAGAACTTTTGTTTGTTTATTTGTTTTTATGGCCAGCTCAGCCTGCCCTGAGGGCAGGGCTGGCGCAGCATGTGGTGCCGGGGATCGAACTGTGGTCCCTGCAACCGCCTGCAGGCACTTTAGACCCCTGAGCCATCCTGCCGGGCCCCATAGGTCTTCATTTTCTGTCTTCTGCCCTTTACTCTAGTTTACAAAAATTTACATTGTCATCCTTTGCCTTCCAGCACTGCTTTTAATTTCTTTTCAGTTATCTCTGCTTTATCCACCATCTTTCTTAAATTTCCCCACCCCAGGGTAAAACCACTCAATGAACAGTTGATGAACCTTTGGTTGTACATCATTCTCCAACCTCAATTGATTTACTCTTTGTATACAACTCCCAATTTATGATTGGTTCTTTTATGTAATATAAGTTGTCCTCCTATGTTTGAAGATACAAAGTTACTAGTTACCACAGACTGTTTCTAAACTGTACAAGATGGCATTGTCATTGGTAATTGTACTACTTTAGCTAGGTTGTTGTCTGTTGTAATCAGCTATTGTCCCTTCTCTAATAATACTTGGAAGCACTAGGGTGAAAACCTCATCACATTTCCACAATAAAGGACTGGGAAGTAAACCAAACAGATATCAACACTGGGAAGGTAAAGTCTTGGGACAAACACAAGCCAAGGACCTCCTACACACAGAGGATATCCTTGAAGAACAGAGTTTTCATGGGAAGTACTTGGTAATAGTGACACAGCTACCTTCTAGAAAAGCTAACAAGGAGTGACACAGAAAGCCAAATAAAAAAAATTTTAAATACAATATGATGAAAAGCAGAAGCAAAATGCAATCTGAGACTTTCAGCTCTCCCAGAACAATTCCAGGAGAGAACAAGACAGAGCAGAAAGGAAGATACATACCTGAAACTTTTATAATGATAGAAACCAAAGTGAAAAAATAAATCCATGAGGCTGTAGAGACCAGATCATAAATAATCTTTTAAGTGAAAAAATCACAGCAATCATAAAGGAAATAGTCAGCAAATCTAAAGTGGAGATAGATTTTTTAATAAAAAAAATGGATGATAGGAAAATGAAAGAGATTAGGAATGACTGATATAGAAAAAATAGAATGTATGGAGTGAATCCAGACAGATATCCAGGAAAGTACAAATTCCTTTGAAAGCTGGAATTCCTTTGAAAAGTAGACTTTCAGACCTTGAAAAAAGGATCACAGATAGTGATCATGAAAGGAAAGCTCTCTTAAAAATAACAAGAGCTGGCCAGATAGCTTAGCAGACTAAAGCACCTGCGTAGGCAAGCACAGGGACCTCGCTTTGATCCCTGGCATGCCATGTTGGTCCTGCCCCCAGGGTGCCATGAGACAGTGACTGAGACTAGGCATGGCAGTGCTCCCCTATAATCTCAGTGCTTGGGAGGTCGAAAACAGGAGGATCATTACAAGTCTAATCTACGTAGTGAGACCCTGACATACAGTAAGTGTGGCATACAAAACTCCAATTACCATAACCAAAATAAACTACACCCAGACATATGATAATCAAGATCTCATCAATTCAGCACAAGAAGAGACTATTAAAACTGTTAGAGAAAAGATGCAGTTCAACTATCAGAAAGCCCATTAGAATCATGGCGGACTTCTCAACATAAATGCTCAAGACAAGAAAAGCAGAGTGAGGTATTCCGAAAAAAAATCTTCCAACCACATTGAGGTACCCTGCAAAACAACTTATCAAAATTAATGAAGAAATAAAATTGTCTTTCCAAAATTAATAGATAAATAACTTCTTCCATGAAAGAAACCATCCACCAAACCAACAGTACTGAAAGGTATTCTAGACAGAGATAAAAATGACTAAAATTCTAAGAAAAGCAACAGGACAAACAAGCAAGCAGGTCAAACAATTACACATAAGGGAAAAGCAGGGAATCAACAGTGGGAAAATAACATGAAAAAAACATAAGCCAGCACTTATCCGTTATAACCATCAGTGTAAATGGAATCAGTTCACCAACTGAAATAACAGACTGCCATAATGGATCAAGAAACACCACTGAGGGCTGACCTAGTAGCTCAGCAGACTAAAGAACCTACTTAGGCGTAGTGTAACAGCTGGAGTTTGACCCCTGGCATTCCAGCCCAGTCCCACTCATGGAGCACACTGAAAGGGTGATTGAAACAAGATGTGGTGGTTTGCGCCTATAATCCCAGCACTTTGGGAGGCTGAAAATAGAAGAATCACTGTGAGTCTGATCTATGTAGTGGGACCCTGTAGACCCTGTAGACCCTGTAGACCCTGTAGACCCTGTCCTAAATACAGAAAAAAAAAAAAAAAGAAAAAGAAAGGAAAGAAAAGAAACACCACTGATCAATCTGTTGTACACAAGACAAAGGACGGAAAAACTATTCATGTACAAGGAACCCAGAAAAAATCAGGGGTAGGTATTCCATTTTCAGATAATATGAACTTCAAAATAAGAAGATCAAAAGAGATAAAGAAGGTTACACATACTTGTTAGGGGAAAACTTTAAGAAGAAAGATAACAATCATAAATACATATATATGTACCCAATGTATGAGTGCACAAGTATATGAAACAATTATTAATAGGCATGAAAAATTAAATAATAACACAATTGTCACAGGAGACCCTAATATTCCATTTTAACAATTAGATAAATTCCCATCCTCCAGTTCCGCAGAGCTGCACGGGAGCCACTTCCTGTTCCACCAGACCGACCTCCCAACCCTCCAGGTCTAACGGCCATGTGGGAGTGATTTGCTGTTCCACCAGACCAACCTCCCTGTCCCCCAGCTCTACCAAGCCACGTGAGAGCGACTTCCTCTTCCATGTGGCCTGCCAGACCAACCTCCACCTTCTCTGGACCCATCCCTCTTGGGTATGTCAAAGGGAAGTAATCAGTCAGGTCTTAAGCAAATTAAATTAAATGCAGTCTTCCAATTTAATGTCAGCAGAGCTACACAGACATAAAGATTGCTCTTACTGTATAAAATACAAATTCAGTAGTTATGACAGTTTGCCAACTGCTAAATATCACTACCCTCAATTAGTGTTGCTAACTGTAGTTCTGCAAATACAAAAGTAAATCCACCTTAACTATATAATTTCTTTTGGATAAGAATGATGCTAAAGGCATAGTTGCACCAAGTTCAGCACCAAAGGTCAGAAGACAGTGCTCAACACAATGAAAATGCAATGTCAGGCACCAAGTCCACCCAGAAAAAACGCAGGAGACACTAACATAGAAGAAAATGGGAATCACACAGCTGAAATCTCTGAATTAATAGCGTCTGAAGTAAAGAAACAACTGCAGAAAGGTATAGAGGATCTCAAAGCAGAAATAATCTCTGAAGCAAAAAATGAAACCTCTGAATTGAAGAAAAGAAACATCTGCAGATAGGTATAGAAAAAATCAGATCAGAGATAATCTCTGAAGTAAAAAAAAATATATTTGAATTAATAGCATCTGAAGTGAAGAAACAACTGCAAATAGGTATAGAGGAAACCAAAAAAAGAAATAATCTCTGAAGTAAAAAAAAGAACTCTCTGAAATAATAGCATCAGAAGTAAAGAGACAACTCCAGAATGGCAGAGAGAAAATCCGATCAGAAATAATTACCGAAGTAAAAAAAAAAAAAAAAAGAAAGGATAACCATAGTGAAAGAATTAATAACTGCTTCTAAAGACGACACTGATAAAAAAAATTGGAGATTAGAAAAACTTTGGACTCCTTGAATCAGCAATATAGGAAAAAAATAGATCACATGAAACAGATTCAAAGAAATACACATGAACTTAAAATCTCAGTGACAAGCTGGCAAAGCCATTTGAATGAAAGTGAAGAAAGGGTTTCAGAGCTTGAAGACATTGTTGCAGCTAGTGAAAAGGTAAGAAACAATCTCTTTTCTAAAAATATTTTTATTATGTCTGAATCAGCCTATACTGGGGGTGGGACTGGTGCAGAATGTAGTGCCTGGTATAGAACCACAGTCCCTGCAGTTGCCTAAGTTTGTCTAAGCAGGTGCTTTAGATTGCTGAGCCAGCTCGCCAGACCAAGGAAGTACCTCTTAAAAATAACTAGGATGCAGGAAAAAATTAGTCAACATCTACAAGATGATACAAAGATGAACAATGTGAGATTAATAGGCATAAATGAGAAAGAAGGAGTCAATACAAATGATATTAAAAGAATATGGGCAGAAGTAATAGCAGAAAACTTACCAAATATGGTGAAGCAGTTTTGAAGTAAGTAAATGAAGCACATAGAACTCCAATTAACATCAAGCAAAGTAAAAACACACCCAGACATATAAAAGTCAAGATCCCAGAAATCCAGCATAAGAATAACATACTAAAAGCCACTAGTGAAAAGAAACAGATCACATTTACAGGAAAACCCATCAGAAAAACAGCAGATTTCTCTTCACAAACCATGAAATCAAGAAAAACATCATGAAGCAGCATGTATCAAGTCCTTCATGAAAACAAATTCCAACCCAGACTGCTATACCCTGCAAGACTCTCTTTCAAATTTGATGGAGAAATAAAATACTTCCATGCCAACAACTAAAGAATTTCATGATAACAAAGCCAACCTTACACAGACTACAAAAAGATATTCTGGAGAGGGACCTAAATGACCTAAACTCCACAAATGAGAATGGAAAGAAGCCACACAACAGAGAAAACAAACACAGGGGATAAAGAGTTAACCAACAGCATGTAAATAACATGGCAAGCATAAATCAATACATCTCAATTATAACCATCAATGGAAATGGTCTCAATTCACAACTTAAAAGAAATACATTGGCACAGTCGATTAGGAAGGAAAGCCCAACAGTATACTGTATATAAGAAACACACCTAACTCATAAAGAAATTCATAGGCCGAAAGTGAAAGGATGGAAAACAATACTACATGCCCCAGCACCACAGAAAAAAGCAGGGGTAGCAATCCTACTCTCAGATAGACTCAACTTCAAACTAAGAATGATCAAACAAGATAAAGAAGGCCACTGCATACTGCTTAGGGAAAAAATTCAAGACAAAGAGATAACACTCATAAATATATATGCACCCAACATGGGAGTACTCAGCTATGTAAGACAAACCTTAATGGACGTGAAAATGCTAATGTAAAATACAACGATCCTAATAGGAGACCTTAACACCCACTTTTCCCCAAAAGATAGGTCAAGGAGACAAAAAGTTAGCAAAGGAATAATAGAACTGAAGCAGTACTTGGTAAAAATGAACTTAGTGGACATAATACAGAGTATTCCATCCACCCACTTCTGAATACACAATTTTTCAGCTGCTTATGGAACATTTTCCAAAATAGACCACATGTGCTTACATATATGCAAGAAAACAGAAATGATCCCATGTATATTATCTGGAAATAAATGACGAAAGAACTAAAAGAATCCCATAAACATATGGAAATTAAACAGCACCCTCCTCAGCAAACAATGAGTTACGGATGAAATTAAATAAGAAATTAAAAATATCTACAATTTCATGAAAATTCAATACAACTTATTGAAATTTATGCTATGCAATGAAAGCAGTTCTTTGAGGGAAATTTATAGTTCTGAACTCACACATTAAGAAAACAGAATGAGAACAGGTAAGTACTCTAATGCTACACCTCGATCATCTAGAACGGAAGAGCAAATCAAACCCAGAGTCCAAAGATGGGAGGAAATTATAAAGATTAGAGCCAAAATTAATTCAAACAATACAAAGAATACAATAGAAAGAATTAATGACTCAAAAAGCTGATTCTTTGGAAAATTAAATAAAATCAATAAGCCCCTAGCTAACCTTATCAAAAAGTGGAAAGAAAAAACTCAAATTCAAGCAATAAGGAATGTAAAGGGTGAAATTACTACAGACCCAGTGGAGATTCGGAAGATCACTGATACCTACTTTGAGAATCTTTACACAGCATTGAAGACACAGATGAAATGGAAGGATTCCTGGAAAGGTACAAATTACCAAAACTGAATCAAGAAAATATTAGAATGCCCAACAACCCAATATCAGCCAATAAAATACAAAATGTAATAAAAGAAAAAAATACTGACAATGAAAAGTCTGGGTCCTGATGCATTCAACATTAAATTCTACAAAAAATTTACAGAAGATATAATCCTGATACTCCTCAAACACTTCAATGAAATTGAAACTGAAAAGGAAATAATCCTCCCAAAGGCATGCCTAGAAGCAAGTATTACATTAATAAACAAACCAGAGAAGGATGCATTTAAAAAGAGAGCTACAGGCCAATCTCTCTTATGAACATAGATGCAAAAATTCTCAATTAAATCTTTGCAAATAGAATACAATAAATCATTAAGAAGATAATACACCATGACCAGGTTGGATTCATCCTAGGGATGCAAGGATGGTTCAATATACATAAATCTATAAATGTAATACACTATAGTAATAGAACCAAATCCAAAAACCACATAAAAAATAACATTATCCTCTAAATGGATGCAGAAAAGGCTTTTGACAAAGTCCAACACTTTTTCATGCTCAAAGTCCTGGAGAAAATTGGAATAGATGGCCTCTATCTCCATCTGATAAAGCCCATCTATGACAATCCAATGGCAAACATAATTCTAAATGGGGAAAAACTAAAATCTTTTACTCTCAGATCTGGTACAAGACAAGGCTTTCCTTTATCACTACTCCTGTTAAATATAGTTTTGGAATCATTAGCTAGAGCCATTAGACAAGAGAGAGAAATAAGAGAAATAGGAATAAGTAAAGAAGTTGAATGGTCATTATTTGCAGATGGCATGATAGTCTATGTGGAAGACACAAAAACTCCCACCAAGAAGCTACTATAATTAACACACAAATTCAGTAGCACAGCAGGATACAAAGTCAACACCCAAAAGCCAATAGCATTTCTCTGCAAAGATTTCAAACACACTGAGAGGGAAATTAGAGAAACAATACCTTTTTACCATAGCACCGCAGAAAACTGAATACTTAGGAATTAATCTAACTAAAGAAGTAAAAGATTTTTTTCAGTGAAAAATACAGTATTTTGAAAAAAGAGATCATAGAGGATTTCAGAAAATGGAAAGATATTCCCTGCTCCTGAATAGGAAGAACCAACATTGTGAAGATGGCTACACTCCCTAAATTGTGCAATTACAGTCAAAAACCATTAACATACCCCCACACACCTGAAGAAGTCTTTCCTAAAGTTTATTTGGAACCAGAAAAGACCTAGAACAGCAAAGACAATACTGGGCAGCAAAGATAAGGCAGGAAGCATTACAATTCCTATCCTAAAGGGTTGTTTGTTTGTTTGTTTGATTTTTGTCTTTTTGAGACAGGGTCTCGCTATGCAGCTCAGGCTGGCCTTGAGCTCATTTTTGTAGCCCAGGCTGGTCTCAAACTCACACTGATTCTCCTGCCTCAGCTTCCCAAGAGCTGGAATTATAGGCGTGCACCACCACACCTGGCTCTAACCTAAAGTTATACTACAAAGCCACAGTGATAAAATCAGCATGGTATTGGCAAGAAAATAGACCTAAGGATCAATGGAATAGATTAGAAGATTCAGAAGCAAAGAGAAACACACTCAGCCACCTTATCTTCAACAAAGGGGCCAAACATGTTTACTAGAAGAAAGATAGCTTCTTTAACAAATTAGTGCTGGAAAAACTGACTCCCTACTTGTGGAAAACTAAAACTTGATCCAAGTCTATCACCATGAACTAAACTAAAGTCAAAATGGATTAAAGATCTAAATATTAAAACAGAAACACTAAATCTCCTGGAATTAAGAGGAAATCTTAAAAATATTGGGGTAAGCAGAGTTCATGGACAGAAATCAAAAGGCATATTTAACACTTGAAAGAATCAACAACTGAGACCTCCTCTTACTGAGAAGTTTTAGCACATCGAAAGAAGTTACCATGAGAGTGAACACACACCCTAGAAATTTTGAAAAAAATTTAACTAATAAGTATTCAGACAAAGGTCTTCTATCTAGAATTTATAAAACACATTAAGGTCCCAAAATTCAAAGACCCAATCCAGAAATGGGCATCTGAGACGAACACACACTTCTCAGAGGAAGAAATACTAGAAGCTTATAAATACATGAAGAAATGCTCCACATCGCTAGCCATCCATGAAATGCAAATTAAAACAACACTTAGATACCATTTCACCCCAGAAAGAATGGCTATCTTATATGCCTAGATTTTTAAATTTCGGTGTAAAAATGTGTAACTGCTTTTATCACATTCTATAGGAATTTATTAGACTATCAGTGATTGATGGTAAAAAATACTGGTTCCACGATAAGTCTAAAGCATTTAATATTCACAAATACAGTGATGTTAAGCTCAAGTACCTATCTTATAGAGTAATAGTATCACTAAGCTTTTCTTCTGGAGGGTTAACAACTTAAGTTGGCAGACCAGAGAGAGAGAGAGAGAGAACTAAAAGCATAGTTAATATTTTGTCCCTAGCCCTTCAATGTCAGTGAGGACTCAGGACATAAGAGAACCTGTATTATAACATCCTATAACTCAGTGGTGTCCCAAATTTTCTGTTCAAGGAGATCGTTGGGCCACAGAGGAAAGGAATTGAGGATGTGTAGTGTGCCTAAGGAGAATCACATAGATAGAAAACATTTTCTCAGACTCTCACAGAGAACAAACTGTGACTCATGCAGATGGCTGACACTGACAAAAGAGCTACAAAACACTGTATATGGCTTGAGTGTAAATTCTGAGGAGATTTGGCTGACCTTTCCAGGTACAAAAATTACATGTTTTGCTATATAGGTCTTGTTTTAACCTAGCCTTAACCACCCAGCAGAAATGTATAGCCATGAGGCATAAAAAGTAAAGCCAGATTAGTGTGCTGAGCTATAAAAGCTCAAGTCAAAAGCTTCTGACATTGATAGTTCTGCTGATAACCGACTACTAGCATGGAATATTGGACTATGTATAGAACTATTTTTTCTTAGTTCCATGAGAAGAAGTATTTGCACCAATAGTGTTCAGAAAAGTTATGATGTCTACATCTTATACTCTGAACAACTATCATGAAGACAAAAATGTGTATTGTATTAATAATAAATAAGTACATAATAAATAAATATATTACCAAGCCCCCCCAAAAAATTAGATACATTAACTATACCAAAAAATGTGCAAAACAAAAGAATAATGAGACCTGAGAAACCTGTGGACAAATGGACCTTGAAGAGGTTTACAGAGTCTCACTCTACATCAGAATGTATGTTCTTCAAGGTGTACATGAAATCTTCTCTAAAATAAAGTGTAAGCCTGGCGTGGTGGCGCACGCCTATAATCCCAGTATTCAGGAGGCTGAGGCAGGAGGATCAGTGCAAGTTTGAGACCAGCCTGGGCTACAAAGTGAGCTCAAGGCCAGCCTGAACTGCACAGGGAGACCCTGTCTCAAAAAGACAAAAATAAATAAATAAATAAATAAATAAAATTGCATATCATCCCACAAAACATTCTTTAGAGGATGCAAATGAATTGAAATTATCCATGCATATTATCAGACCATAATGTAATTAAATTGGAAATTAATGGCAAAACAAACTTTAAAAAACCCACAAATACATAAAAATTAAGTAATACTCTCCGAACAACCAATGGGTCACAGATGAAGTTAAAGATGAAATTAGACAGTTTCTACAATTAACAATAATTACAATACAACATGCTGGAACTCATCATGATCAAAGCAGTCTTAGGAGGGGAATGTACGTCAGTGAAAAGCCATAGTAAGAAAACCAAACAAGCACAAATAAAGAACGTAATACTGAACCTCAAATTTATAGAAAAAATAAGAAAAGTCCAAGCCTAAAGCTTATATGGTGGAGGAGATTATACAGATCAGAGCAGAAATTAATGCATTGAAATTAAGAAGGAAATACAATGAATCACAGAATTCGCTCCTTGAAATATCAAATAAAATTGACAAATCCTTAGCCTTATTTTAAGAAAGGAAATAAAATACTCAGATATATGCAGTTAGGAATGAAAAATGAGAAATCACAATAGACAATGCAGAAGTCCAGAATGTCATTTCTACCTAATTTGAGAATTAGAATTTTAATATGAAAAATGCAGAAAAAATAAATTCTTAAATACATATGAATTGACAAAGGTGAATAAAGAAGATATAAGCTGTAATTGAAAACATGCTATGAAGAAAAGCAAGGCCCTGAAGGTATAGGCAAAGACATGAATAAAACCCAGATCACACAAGAAGTATCACAAAGAATGTACATCTTATTATAAAACTGCACAGCAAGAAAAATCAAGAGTAAAGAGAACATATTAATCTGGCTTTACTTTTTATGTTTTGTGGTTATACTTTTCTGCTGGATGGTTAAGACCAAGTTAAAGCAAGACTTATATAACTAAAAATGTAACTTTTACATGTGACAATGTCAGTCAAATCCTCTCAGGATTTACCCTGAAACCACATACAGCAGTTTGTAGGTCTTTTGTCGGTGTCAGCCATCTGGATTAGTCACAGCCATTGCTTGACCAATTTGCTCTCTGTGAAAGCCTGAGAGAATGCTTTCTCTCTGGATGGTTCTTCTTAGGAACACTATATGTCAGTTGTTTTCCTCCGTGGCCCCATAATCTTGTTGAACAGGAAATTTGGGACACCACTGAGTTATAGGATGTCATAGTACAAGTTCTCTTATGTCCTAAGTCCTCACTGACCTTGAATTGTTAGGGTCAAAATATGGGATGTCCTTGTAACCCTTATTTTTCTCTAATTTTTGGTCTGCAAACTAAGTGTTAACCATCCAGAAGAGAAGCTTAATGACATTATTGCCTTATAATATAGGTAGCTGAACTTAACATCACTATCTGTCTGAATATCAAACGCCTTAGACATAACATGGTATTAATACGTAATATTCTGAGCCATAAAAGGCTCAATAACGTCTGATATTGTCAGTTCTGCTGATAACCTACTACTATTATGGACTATGGGACTATATTGGGTTATTTTGCTGAACTGAAGTACCTACAATATTTGAATGGGCATCAAGTATGAAAAGGTCCTTTAAAGACTTCTCCAAATACAGCTTCTTTAACAGCAATGGAATACCCATCTCTGACAAAACAAAATAAAAAGTGGGGATATAAATGAAGGCCAATTTTGTAATAAGTTATATATATATATATATATATATATATATATATATATATATATATATATTCACACAAAATAGGACAAATATACAGCTACTAAAATATCATGTCTGCATCTTATACTCTGAATAACTACTACAAAGACAACAATGTGTAATGTGTTAATTATTGTAACTGTCCTACTAGCCTGTTTTGAAACCATCTCATTGCTATTTCTTTCTCATTAAAATTAATTTTAAAAAAGTAAAGAGAACACTACAATATGGGAAAAAATACTTGGCAGTTCTTCCTCAGACAAAGGATCATTATCAAGAACATATGAAGAACACAAAATAATCAGACTTAATTTAAAGATCCAAACCCAAAATGGGCATCTGAGGTGAATACACACTGCTCACGCGAAGAAATACGAACAGCAAACAAATACACGAAAAAAGCCTCAATAATACTGTCTGTTTAAGAGATGCAAATTAAAACAACAGTGAGAGTCTATCTCACCCCAGAAAGAATGGCCATTATCAAGAAATCAACTAAAAAATTCTGGAGGGGCTGTGGAGAAAAAGGAACACCTCTTCACTGTTGGAGGCAGTGTGAACTGGTATAACCATTGTGGAAATACATGTAGAAATTTCTTTTTAAAAAATAGAATTATTTTATTTTATTATCTTTAAAAAAAACATTTACTTGAGAAAGAGTATAGCAATAATTGATACGACTTTAGCAACAGTACACATTTAGAAGACCAGAATGATAGGTATTCCAAGCATTCTTTTAGTATTACACATTGCTATCCTCTGTGTACTTGCTTAGCTTATATGTATCAGCATATATAGTTAGTCAGAGTGAGAATTCTGCCAATTAACTGTCCTACTAATCTGCTTTGAAACTATCTCATTGTTATTTCTTTCTCATTAAAATTAACAAAATTTTAAGAAACCACTAAAATTGGAGGTTCCATTTGACTCAGCTATTCTCCCTCTGGGTATCTTTATAGAATAATTTAAAATATCATACTACAGTGATACACATGCACCCCTGTTTATAGCAGCACAATTTGTTAGAGAAAAATCTTAGAAACAATCCAGGTTCTCATCAACTGAAGAATGGGTACAAAAGATGTGGTCATTTTTATGCAATGGATGCTTAGTCCGTCATAAAAAAAAAAAAAAAAAAAAAAAGGATGAAGCAGACTTTTAGAGGTAAATGGATGCAGCTTGAGTCCGTAACGTAAGGGAAATGCCTCAGATTCATATGTGTAAGCATTGTACTGTCTCCCTAGAAAGTGAGAAACTGAAAGAGTAAATAAGATGCTGCAAAGGTATAGTAATTCTGGAAATAATGTCATGCTAGCCTTCCAAAATTTTTGTTATTTTTCAAAATTGTTTTAATACGCTGTGTCAACTCCATCGCTGGGACACAGTGAGACAACAATTAAGAGTGGGCATGGTGCTGCGCACCTGTAATCTCATTTCTTGAGAGACTGTAAACAGGCAGATCACTGTGAGTATGATCTAGTGGTGAGACCCTGAACACTCTGTAGGCCCTTAACTAAAAATACAAAATCAAAATGTTTTAATTATTTCAAGTCTTTTTGCGTTTCATAACAACTTTGGGAAGGCCTGCTAATTACAAAGAACTGAAACTTTTATTAGAATTAGATTATCACATCACATTTGGAAAATTATGATCTTCAAGTGTTTCCACTTAAAATATTTCCTGAAATCTTTAATTTCTCTGTAACATTTTCTCATTTTCTGTATTTAGGTCTTGCAAATTTTGCAGTGAGATTTATCACTATTTCATATTTTAATGCTCCTGTTAATGATGTGCTTCGTTTTTGTTGGTCACCATGAAGTGGAAGTAGAATTGTTTCAATAAACTTTATTGTAAAATAAACTAAATAAAATTTTTGTAAAATATTAATTAAGTATTAATTTTTAAAAATCTCAGGCTTCCACTTCACAAGCATTTATTTCCAGCATGGACATTGACCATTGAAAAATATAGTAAAACCTCAGTTCATGAACGTCTCTCTTGGTAAACAATTTACTTCACAAGCAGAAGTGTTTGCTTCCCTTCATGACCTCTGTCTCTGGCAGAACACGACTGCGGCCATCTTCTCCCGAATCACACAATGAATTAAATTTGTGAACTGGGGCATTACAGTGTCTTTCAGCACTAACACACATTGGTAGGTATCATGCTCTTTGACTTTGTCATTTTCAATCACCATGATTAAATCCATGTTGTGGGCAGACAGTAAGCAATCACAGCATAGGTGCAGCCTTTTTTTTTTTTTTTTTTTTCATTTTTCCAGGGCCTCCTGAACGATCTGTTCCATAATCATGAGAATTAGTCCTTACTTGCTAATCCTCTCCCTTTAATTCCTCCTCCATTACAAGCCCTATTGTTTGCCCAATCTGTTAACCATAGTATTGGAGAAAGACCACACAAATCTTAGAATTTGAGAACTGTCTCACACCAAAAGTTAATCACACCCTAGTTTGGATAGTTCTGAACCAGAACATACATATTACTAAAATTATAGAAATAGGGTCAATCTGGTCACCTGAAAACATAGCCAAATGGTTCTCACCATACAACAGCCTTCAAGGCAGCCCTCTAATGCATCTTAAGGGAAAATTAAGAAGCCTGGATGAAGGGTAAACCCAGGCTCTTTCGAAGTTAGTATATTTAGAAGAGAAAACATCTTATAAGCTGAATGGGCTTCAAGTACCTGGATTGCTAATTCTCCCCCAGCAGAATATGAAAGTCTATTTCTTATGATTTGCATCTAGGTATTCCCCTGAAGCCTCACGCAGTAATGGAGTAGTTCTAGATTTTATGATTAATTCATGACCCAATGCTGGGATTATGAATGTGAATGCTATTTTTCCCTGGGTGGGTAATCTGCACTATGATGTAGGGAGGGGAGAGAGACTAGCTAACTGCTGCAGCTGCTACCCCTCCCTTTGCTCTTTATTGTTTTCTGTGTGTTACTTTGCCTTGGAGCCAGCCAAATGTGGACTGAAACCTGCACTAACTGTGAGCTAAAGAAACATTACCTTAATTTTGGGTGTTAGGAATTTTGTCTCAGAAAGGAGTGAAAAGGTAACTGAAATACTGTTTTCATTTAAAGTCAGGTTTTAACCTTTCCTTATACGCTGCCTTTTAAAGTACTGCTAAAGAGTTTCTTCCAAAAGACAGGTGAACATGCTTCCAGTGTGCAGCCACTTAATTGAGAACAAACTGATGCTGCACTCTGTCCTTGGATGTAGGTGCTTGAACACTAACCTTCTGTATCTCATCACGGCTTTCCTAAGTGACAGGGATGCAAAGCTTTCAAATTTCCATGAAAGCGGATACAAACAACAGCCAAGTTCCTAGCTAAATTTTGCCCTCTGCTATGCTAAGGAAATGTTAAACTCTTTTTAAGCACAGAAGATTCCAGTGTGCATGAACATAATGCCAAACCTTACTTTTCACTTTCTGCAGCCCGAGCTGACGTAGCTTCCTGCATCCAATACCAAAATACAAGACTGACTCAGGGGGCTATGAGCTAGGGCAATGCACTGAGTCTGGCTAACAGAGCTGACTTCCTTTGGCTCCTACTCTGTTTATGGAACTAGGATTCTGTTACAATAAAAGTTAAACAATAATAAAGTTCAAGCACAGTTTGTGGGCAGGAAATTGGTCAATTTTCTCAGAGAATAATTAGAAACTTTTATGTTCAAAAGCTAAGATTGAATTTACAGGAACTTAAAAAGGGCAAATGCTCTAAATGAGAGATTTAATCTCTTGGAAAATAGATATTTCAGTCTTAAATAGTTTAGGGTTAATTCTCTCTTAAGGAAGAATACTGTTATAATGTTATTATTTTCCAACTTCTGGATTCATTCTATTTGAAATAAAGACTAAGGATAAAAATTTGATTTGAAGACCTACACATTATGAGTTCATCATATTTATAACCAGCAAGTAATTCCTTCCACATGACCTCAAAATAAAAAAATGACAATTATTAAGACAATAAGCCTTAGTCATTTAGTGTTTGTTTCTTTGTTTGAACCCACAGCCTTTGCACTGAACTCTATCCTGAGGCCTTTTTATTCAGTTTCATTTTTGGAAAGGACCTGAGCCAAACTTGTGGTTTCCCTCTTCCCCAGCTTCTGAGGATGCTGAAAGCAGGTCTGTTTTCATACATTAGCCTCCACCACTTAAGTTGCTATTATGGATGTCAAAGTATCCCTAGTTACTAATTGAACTGTGAAAACTGAGGAACCTTTTGAAATATTTCTTTCTTAAAGTAACTCAGAAATTATTCCCATATTGTTTCCCACAGTACAGAATTATCAGCAGTTGTTCAATATACTGATTAGGACATAATCTAAAGAATATGTAAAAGAAACTCAAAGTGGAATGTGACTACATGTATAACCTAGTTTAACATTTTTGCTGTCTGCCAAACTAAAACTATGGTCAATATGTTTGAGCTCTGATACTTACAGCTGAATTTTGTGATTGAAATTCATTTCCATTCAAATATTTTAGGTGCATGGATTCATAAAAATAACCCAATATAGTCCAATAGTCTATAATAGTAGTGGGTTATCAGCAGAACCGGCAAGGTTAGAAGTTGTTGACTTGAGCCTTTTATAGCTCAGCATATTAATATGGCTCTACTTTTTATACCTCATGGCTAGACTTTTCTGCTGGATGGTTAAGACCAAGACAAAGCAAGACCTATAAAACAAAAATGTAACATTTGTATCTGACAAGGTCAGTCAAATCCCCTCAGAATTTATCCTGAAACCATGTAGACAACAGTATGCAATGTATTAATTATGGTTACTGGCCTACTAACCTGTTTTGAAACTCTCTCATTGCTATTCCTTTCTCATAAAAAAATTGATGAAATTCATGTTTTACACAGTATTGCCCATTTTGATCTGTGATATCTGGTGACAGAATAATGGTGCTCAGAATGACTTGTGGTATGGATGGAGTGAGAAGACCCTGGCTAGGTTTTGGCACATTTGGGAAGGGCTCCACCCTGAGCTGCAGGTGCCCTGGAGGCAGGCGCTCTGAAGTGCATCTCCTGTGGGGGCAGGTGTTGCCAGGTTGCGCTGATACAACACATGCCCTATTGAGGCAGAAAAAAGCACTGTGTAACCCTGTACAAAAGAGCACACTGAGCCAGCCCATGCAGGCTTAGGGGAATCCTAGTAGGATTCACTCAGAGGTACAGACCCTCCAACTTATCTGCATGTGTGTTCAGTGTGACAGAAACAAAGTTTATCAAGAGAGATCTCTGTGGTAAGCCAAACACGGGAGGAACAGGATATATTTAAAGATTAGATGATACTTACTGTAACATCCGGTAGTTCTGAGGCTTAGCAGTCACCAGATGCACCACTTCCAGGCTTGTCACTCTCTCACACAGAAAGAAAAGGAGTCAGAGAGAGGACAACATAAAATGAATTAATTTTATTGTAGGTATTGCAGGAAGGGGTACAAAGCCAACCCAGGAAAGAAGTGTGTATGTGGGGAAAGAGGATGCTTAGAATTGAGACAAGCCAAATCTGGGGCACAGGGTCCTATTTTATAAGAAAGGAGCCCCATTTCCATGTCCTGAATGTTGATACTTGATTGATTATAAATACTGCACTTGCTGGTATGGGTTCCGTTGTGGGCTAAAAAGGGTTATTTTCCAGAGCAGCTTGTTTTTGGGGGGAGTCACTTACTAGAAGGAAGACTTAAGGAGGGTGGCAGGGTACACAGACTTCATTGTGCAACCACAGGCTGTCAGTCAGCTTTAAGCCACAAGCTGCTTGCAAATTGTTGCTGCTAGTGGCCACACAGACTCTGTATTCTCCACCCTCCCAAAGGGCCTGGGTCTATTAATCTTCCCAAAGGGTCCCTCTGACTCTGTGTTGTCATCTCTATATATGTTTTGTAATCTGCTTCAGTTTCACCTGGGCTATCAAATTGCAAAGTTTTCCACGCCAACCGAAATAGGGTGGGGGTTGAAAAATCTGCATCGCTGTCAAATTCCTAGTTGACATTAACTCACACCCAATCTTTAGAAATCGCTGATTCATCATTAGTAAAATGGGTGGAATTTTAAATGGTCAAGCCTGAGGAAGAATCACTTAACCACAGCTGGAAGAGACAGTTAAAGTAAAGGAAGGGGATGAGCTTGAGGGTAGCACTGCAAAGATAAGGAAAATCTTGAGAGGTGCTGGGACACCTACCTGGTCTTGCTACCCTTCACCATCAGAGTGTTTTCCTCAAAGGCCATGGCCTACTGAGATTTCTTATTTATGGAACATTTCTTTCTTCCCTTCTTAATGTATTTGGTTGTTGCAAGGTCTCACTGGGTAGGTCAGACTCACAGTGATCCTCCTACTTTCAGGCTCCCCAGCACTGGGGTTATAGGAGTGCACCACCATACCTAGACTCTGGGCAACTTAGCCCGCCCTGTGGGTGGGGCTGGCGTGGCATGTGGTGTCAGGGATTGAACTGTGGTCCCTGGGCTTGCCTAAACTTGCCTAACCAGGCAATTTAGTCTGCTGAGCTATCTCTCTGGTTCCTATGGTAGTTTCTTTATAATAATGAATGGAGCTAGTGTTAGTGGGGGAGGGAAATAGAGGAGATAAATAGGTTCAAGTTCCAATATCCTGGAGGAAATGTGAGGGTGTCCATAGGGCAATAGCCCAAAGGAAATTTTAACAGTCAATCCTGTCAGTAGAGATGTGGGCCTATGAAATGTACAATGATTAGTGACGGGAAAACTATCATTAAAAAGGTGACTTAAACCCACACAAGACCACACTCAAGTTATCTGGCATGGAAGGAACAGTTAATTGGTGGCAACAAGCATGACCCAGACTGCTCAGTGGACCTGAACAGGAGCAATGGCTAGGGAGGCAAGGACTTTATAGCGCAGGCAGGAGTGGGGAAGGGGATCATAAAGTGTTCTGGGCACAAAGTGTAGAGTCCTTGAAGCAAGTCAAATCAAAGTTATATGTGTACATGTTTTAAATTAGAAAACACAGACACTGCAGCTGGATGTGGTCAAGCTGACCTGACCAGCTATGTGCAATAAGAAGCAACTGGATCCAGACAGTCGAGACGAAATCTTTGCAGAACAGTTGTCACTTGCACATCTGGGACGATCAGAAGGGGTTGGGGGAAGGGGGCCCACCACTGGGTCCCATAACATTCCAGACTGAGTTATAGAAAAAGGGTGACAGAGTCTTTTCTGGCTACTTCCTGCTGTCAAGGGGTGTTGATGTAGAGAGTAGACTCATGGTCTGAAGTGTCAGGTTCAGCCGTAACAATGGGGTGATATCTTGTAAGGAGCATAAGGTTAAGATTTTGGGTGGCTGATTTTTGGTTAGTGGTTTTGATTAGGGAGACCGTTCAGGGGGCTGCCAGTAAGAGGAGAATAAGGGTTGCCAGTGGGCCTAGAAGGGGAAGGATCCGGGTGAGTATGGTGGGCCGTAGTGAAGCAGCATTTAAAGGCTAGTGTGGAGAGGTGGTGAGCCTGACGAGCACAGTCTAGCATCTGTCCGTTACCTCCTGGATGGCCTCACCCACATCACGCAGAGGGACATCACTGCCAGCACACTTTATTCCAGTATTAGTGGCATCTTTTATAGCTTTTAATAATATATCGTATTTGGTATTAAAAGTGAAAATAAAAGCACAATCAATTATCCTGTGACTTTTACGTGCTCCGAAGTTGATCTTACAGGTGTCATCATACTGTAACACGATGATGTCACCTGTGTTGGGTGTGTAGTGAGTGGCAATTATTTGAGAGAACACTCAGTTGGGAAGGCGAGGACTGCATTCAAGCTGTTCTCTCTTATGAACTTGCCAGAACAGTCTTCCAACTTCTCACAGATTTCTATCAGTGTCATCCCAGGCTTGATCCAGCTCATAACATATTTTCTAACTTGTCAATGTGCTTCCGCAGCTTCTGGAAATTCATTCCAGATCTCTTCGTTAGCCTGGTCTAATGCTTTCTTTTCTTCCCTTGTAGTTCTCCAAGCAGCTGTTCACCTGTCCAGCGTGGGTGGGTACTCGAATTCCTGTTCCTTGAGGAACACACAGCTAGGGTACAGGTCACAGGTTGGCACTGAGGGAGGGTCTGTCTGAATTTTTGGTCTTCTCCTCCTCCTCCTCCTCTTTCTCCTCCTCCTCCTGCTCCTCCTCCTCTTTCTTCTTTTTCCTCTTCTTCCTTCTTTTTTCTTCTTGTTCTTGTTCTTCTTTCTTCTTTTTCTTCTCCTCCTCCTCTTCTTCTCCTTCTTCTTTTTTTTTTTTTTTTTTGCCTTTTTGAGACAGGGTCTTGCTATGCAGTTCAGGTTGGCCTTGAGCTCACTTTTGTAGCCCAGGCTGGTCTCGAACTCGCACCTATCCTCCTGCCTCAGCCTCCCAAGTGCTGGGATTACAGGCGTGCGCCAGCACATCTGGTTTCTTCTTCTTTTTCTTCTCCTTTTTTCTTCTTGTTTTTTGTTCTTCTTTCTTCTCCTCCTCCTCCTTTTCCTTCTCCTCCTTCTCCTTCTCCTTCTTCTTTTTCTTCTTCTTCTTCCTCTCCTCTTCCTTCTCCTTCTTCTTCTTTCCAGTTGCTCCATCTCCATCACCTTCCTCCTCATCTCTCCTCCGGTGCTTGTCTTTTTATTTCGCTACTTCATCCATGCAGATTCCTGATTCTTTCTCAGGTTCTTGCTGCCCTGCAACAGCCCATTTATTCTTCTTCTGCTTCTTCATTTCTTGGCTGCTTCCTGCACCATAGAAGCAGCTACCTCTTCCCTGTCATCTGGGTGCAGGTCGCCATTCAGGCAGCTCCCTGAGGCCTCTGCCTCTTCCACACCCGCCATGATGCTGCAGAGATGTGAGGGAGCACCACCGAGTGACGAGGGTGGGCTCCTCCTCCTCCTCCTCCTCCTCCAATTTTATGTTGTTTCAAAGCAGTGATTTTATGGTGATCAGTTAGTTATAAGACTACTGGGAAATAATACATTATGTCATAGTCCTGGTCTTTCCCTGGCATCTTTATTCTTACATCTCAATATTTTTATAAGAGAAGGAGTTTGGATCAGAGTGAAAATAAATAGCAACTATGACCATCTGATGTGTTTATAGGTCAGATTTCTGACCTGACCTAATTTTGAGGAGCCAGATGCATTGGTTTGGTGAACCCACGGTGAGTGCAGCACAGCAACTGGTGTGTCTCTGTGGCTGTGGATCTTGGGACAAAGAATTCATTTCTCTGGTTTACTTTGCTTGTGGTCAAAAGAGGAGATAATGCCAGATATTTGATACTCAGAAAGCCAGTGATGATAAGCACAGTACCTATGTTATAGAGTAATAGTATCACAAAGCTTTTCTGCTGGAGGGTTGAGAATGTAAGTTAACAGACCGACAATTGGAGAAAAATAAGGGCTATAAGGATAGCCAATATTTTGGCCCTAGCCCTTCAAGGTCAATAAAGACCCAGGATATAAGAGAACCTGTGCTGTAATATCCTATAACTCAGAGGTGTCCCAAATTTCCTGGTCAAGGAG
>PVJA010027146.1:6067-29026 GCA_004027025.1 Myocastor coypus
TCGTTGGCCTCGGGCACTGCTGCATTGTGACCTCAAACTTCCAAACTCCTGTAAAGAGGGAAAGCTTGAACAGGAGCAGGAGATGATCATGACACTCTGGGCAGGCAATTCGTGAATATTTTCGTATTTAGGATTTTCTGGGCCATCAGAGCCCCTCCTCAGGGAGAGGCCCCCCTGTGGCTGTGGCTGCCTCTGGTTGGTCTATGATGTCACTCGTGCTCCACTTCAGAGTGATTCCTAGGCTCAGGAAACTCAAGGGAACCTCAGTCAGGATGGTGGAGCTTTTCTGCATTCTGTGCGGTGGGAAAACTTTATTTGCCGTGTTTCTGTGGATTTGTCATTGGAAAGGAAGGAGTCACAGGTGTCTAGCTGCCACAATGCACCCAAGGCTCTAGAATGGAATGGAAACCATTTTTGTACAAGTAATACATGTCCATGTAGGAAAATCAAAAGACACAGAAATAATTAAAATCAGACCCCACATGTGGAATCTGATTTACCTCACAAATAGTCTCCAGTTTCATCTTTTTATTTACAAAAACCTCAAATTTATCTCTTTTTTATAACAGTAAGAATCCATTGTATAAAAATAGTCTTTTTTAGCCATTCCTCAACTGATGGGCAGTTGCTTGTTTCCAAGATTTAGCTATGACAAATGCACTGTTATAAACGTGGGTGCACGTATATTGCTTAGTATAATTAAAAGGCTTCCTGAACATATTTTCATACGGCCATATGTAAAACTTAATGTGCATTATTTTATAATATATACTATATAGAATATTAGATAGTCTTACTTGTTTAATATATTAGATATTATGTATTAAGTGCTATAATATGGCCTCTAGAAACTGAATTTTAACTCATTTTACTTTTTTAAAGAATACAAAATAGTGAGGCAGGCCAAATATCTCAGTGGATGAAAGAGCCTGCTTGGGCAGAGGGCAGTGGCTGGGGTTCGATCCCTGGTGAGCTGTGCCAGCCTCAACCCCAGGGCATGCTGAGATGGTGACTGAGACTGGGCGTGGTCATGTGCACCTGTAATCCCAGCTCTTGGGAGGTGGGACACTGGCAGATCGTTATGAGCCCAATCTATGCGGTGAGACCCTGTACTAAAATAAAATAATAATAGTAAAAAGAAAGAAAAGAAAGCAAAAAGAATACAAAATTATAATTTAAAAAGCATTAGAAACGTTTCAAAATTTCACTAAACAAGGAAAAAGGAGGCCAGGAAGATAGCCCCGTGGCATAAGAGCCTGCCTGGCAGGTGAAAGGTTCAGAGTTCAAACTCTGGTCCCACAAAGAAGAAGAAGAAGAAAAAGAAAAAAACAAGCGCACGCCTGTAATCCCAGCACTGGGGAGGCTGAAGCAGGGGGATTGGTGCAAGTTTGAGACCAGCCTGGGCTACAAAAGTGAGCTGAAGACCAGCCTCAACTGCATAGCGAGACCCTGTCTCAAAAAGACAAAAAAAAAAAAAAAAAAAAAAAAAAAAAAAAAAAAAAAAAAAAAAAAAAAAAAAAAAAAAAAAAAATCAAAAAACAAAATTTCACTAAAGAAAGTAATAGTAGCTCAGCAATGGGTGCTGTATTGTATGAAGTTATGTTCAAATTAGTTGTTTAGGTTACCAAATATAAATGTGCAAAATTCACTTAAAAGCAAACAAACCAACAAAAAACAGTATAAGAAACTGAAAAGAAAAAAATAAGAATAAAAAGAAAAAAAATAAGCATGAACTGCTCCTTCCAAAAAAGCAGCAGAAATCGACAGTACAATTATCCAAATTATCTTGCTTATGTACATAAAGAGATCTTTTCTCCTTCTTTCTTTTGTCCTTTTCCCTAGCCTAGTTTTTCTTTCTCATTGAACCAATTCTTTCCCTGCCACAGTAGCTGTTGTACCTTTCAGACTATTCTTCCTTTTTCAGGTTCTCACACTAGCAAGATAGTATGAGGTGTGCACATGTGGGGTCTGGTTTATCTCACAAATACAGTGTCTAGTTTCATCTACATATTTACAAAAACTTCAAATTTATCTTTTTTTTATAGCTAAGAATCCATTGTGTAAAAATACCGCATCTTTTTAGCGATTGCTCAACTGATGGGCAGTTAGTTGGCTTGTTTCCAAGATTTAGCTATGACAAATTGCACTGCTATAAACGTGGGTGCACATATATTGCTGTAGTATAATTATTTCAGTTCTTTTGGAAAAATACTTAGAAGGGGAATAGCACACTTAAACGGGTTCTCCACTCCTAGCTTTATTGAGAAATCTCCGTACTAAATTCCATAATGGTTGTACCAGCCTGCACTCCCCCCAGCACTGGCGAAGGGTTCCTTTTTTCCCACAGTCTCTCCAGCATTTGTTATTCATTGACTTCTTGGATGGCAGCCATTCTTTCTGGCATGAGATGGTGTCTCAGCAGTGCTTTATTGCATCTCTTGAGTGAACAGTGATGAACATTTTTTCATATATTTATTTTCCATTTGTATCTCTTCATTTGTGAAGTGAATATTCATTTCAGATGCCTATTTTTGGATTGGATCTTTTTTTTTAATTCTTTGTATGTTCTAGATAGGAGTCCTTTGTTTGAAGGACACTCTGCTAGAATTTTTTTCCCAGTCTTCTGGGACTTCTTTCTCTTTTCTATAATTTTTTTTAAAAAATCCCTCTTTCACACACAGGGTCATTCTACTAAGCTCAGATTCACAGTGATCCTCCTGTCTTAGCCTCCCCAGTGCTGGCATTACAGGCATGCATCATCCTGCTTGGCTTCAGTGGCCAGCTTGATGCAAGTTCAGCATGGCATGTGGTACTGGGCATCAAATCTGGGTCCTTGCACTTCCCAGGCAGGTGCTTAGACTGCCAAGCTATCTCTGAGGTCCAGTGATTTCTTTTGCTTTGCAGAAACTTCAAAAAGATCAGATCCCAATTGTTAACCCTTTGAAGTATTTCTTGTGCAGTTTCATTTCAGTTCATGAACTCTCTACCTCCCCTGATGTCCTTAAGATTTCTACCTACTTTCTCCCCCAGAAAATTTAGTGATTTCATGTTCATATTTAAATTTTTAATCCTTTTTTAATGTATTTAGTGCAGGGTCTACAGGGTCTCACTACATAGATTGGACGCATAGGAATCCTCCTGTTTTCAGCCTCCCAGGCACTGGGATTACAGGCCTGAGCAACTACACCCACTTTCAGTTGCCCTGGGGCATGGCATGGCATGCCAAGGGTTGAACCCCAGCTGCTATGCTCTGCCTAAGCAGATTTGATCCATTCTGACTGTAGTTTTGCATGGTGATAGGCATGGATCTATTTTATGTCTTTGGCATTTGGAAAGCCGGTTTTCCAGCACCACTTATTAAAGAGACTATCTTTCTTCCAGTGAATATTGGGCCCCATTATCAAAGGTAAGGTACTTGAGTGTGCTTATGGCTGTGTTTACATCTTCTGATCTGTTCCATTGATCATCGGGTCTGTTTTTTTGTTTTTTGTTTTTTTTTTTTTTCCAGTACTGTGCTAATTTTATCATAGTAGCTTTGTAGTATAATTTCAAGTCAGGAATTATGAGGCCTCCTGCCTTTCCTTTGTTGCCCAGGATTGCTTTTGCTTTTCTAGGTTTCCTCTGGTTCCAGATGAATGATAGGAATGGTTTTTCTAGAACTGTGAGGTATGCTAGTGGTATTTAATTGGGATTACATTGAATCCATGTAACAGTTTTGGTAGTATGATCATTTTCACAATATTTGTTCTCCCATTGAAAAAGCAAGGAATACCTTTCCATTTTCTGACATCCTCTTCAATCTCTTTTCTCAGAGAATGATGATTTTCACTGTATAAATATTTTACTTCTTTTGTGAGATTATTTCCTAAGTATTTTGTTTTGGGGTGTTATTGTGAAAGGCATGTTTTTTCATAATTTCTCTTAATGGTTTCATGTATCTAGAAATTCTATTGATTTTTGAGTGTTAACTTCATATCCTGCAATGCCTCTGATTTATTTTATTTTATGTTTTTGTTTTTTGTATTTTAAGGGTCTGCAGGGTGCTCAGGGTCTCACTACTAGATCTGACTCACAGTGATCCTGTTTACAGTCTCCCAAGAGCTAGAATTACAGGCGTGTGCCACTATGCCCAGTCTCAATTGTAGCGGGGAGGGGCTGGCATGGCAGGCCCGGGATCGAACCTCAGGCCCTTGTGCTTGCTTGCAGGCACTTCAGTCTGCTGATCTATTTGGCTAGCCCTCTGAATTTGGTTATTAAATCTATAAGTCATTTAGTGAAGTTTTTGGGGTCTTCAATATAGAGTATCATGTCATCTGCAAACAATAATAACTTCACTTCTTCCTTTCTAATCTTTATCCCTTTTGTTTGTTTCCTTTGTCTAATTGTGCTGGCTAATGTTTCTAGAACTGTATTGAACATGAATGGTACCAGTGGGCATTTTTGTCTTGTTCCTGATTTTAAAGTGAAAATTTTAAGTTTTTCTTAATATGATGTTGATTGTTGGTTTTGGTTTTTCTATAGATTGTTTTTATCAGTTTGAGGTAGAGACCATCTATTTTGGTTTTCCATAGGGTTTCTATCATGAATGTGTGTTGGACATTGTCAAAATCTTTTTTCTGTGTCTATTGAGATGATAACGTGGTTTTTGTCTTTGCCTCTGTTGATGTGGTATATTACATTTATTGATTTGCATATATTAAACCATCCCTCCTTCCTGGGATTAATCCCACTTTGTCATGATGTATAATCTTCTTGATGATTTGTTGCATTCTGTTTGCTAGTATCTTACTGAAAATTTTTGCATCTATGCTCATGAGGAAGATTGGCCTGTCATTCTCTTTTTTTGATTGGGTCCTTCTATGTTTTTGCTACCAGAATAATATTTGCCTCCAGGAAAGAGCTGGGAGAATTGCTTCCTTTTAAATTCATTGAATCCATCAGGAGCTGGGCTTTTCTTTGTGGGTAGATTTTTCTTTTTTTTACATTTAATACCTTTATTAACAGGTGCTTGCAGTTGGTTGACTCTTTTGAAAAAATCAAGTTGTAAAATTTTATTACAAATTGAAAATGAAGTTCTTAAAAAATTTCAACTTGACCAGATATGAAACAATTTAAAAACCTTTAAAGGTGTTGGTAGATTTTTAACTACAATTTAACTAACTCACTGGGCTGTTTAGAATTTTTATATCTTCTTGATTTAGTTTTTGATAGTTCATATGCATCTAAGAATCAGTCTATTTCTTTTTTGTTTTCCATCCTATGAGATTAAAGATTTTGGAAATAGGTATTGGTGATCTGAATTCCTATAGGGTCTGTAATGATTTCACTCTTTCTATTTCCTATTGTATGAGTTTTAGTCTTTCTTTCTTTCTTTCTTTCTTTCTTTTTTTTACAGAACCCGGGATTGTACTCAGGCCCTTGGCACTTGCCAGGCAAGTGCTTATCCTACTGAGCTATTTCTCCAACACTCTTTCTTTTTTAAAATAAGGTTGGCTAGGGGTTTATCAGTTTCATTTATCCTTTCAAAGAACCAACTTTTTGAGTCATAAATTCTTTATATTGTTTTCTTTGTCTCAATTGCATTAATTTTTACTCTAATATTTATAACTTTCTGCCTTTTTGAGCTTTGGGCTTGACTTGCTCTTCTTTTTCTAGGAAGTTGAGGTGTAGCATGAGATAGTTTATTTGGGCTTGTTCTGTTTTCCTGGTGGGAGAAGTTATCACTACAAATCACTTCAAGACAGCTTTCATTGAATTCCAAAGGTTCTGGTAAGTTGCATCTGCATTTTTGTTTGATTGTAAATGTTGCTTACTTTTTAGTTTAATTTCATCGATGACTTCTTGGTTGTTCAGGAGGGTATAATTAAGTTTCCATGTGTTTATAGAATTTTTGCTGTTTCTTTTGTCAATAGTTTACAGTTTCATGGCACTATAGTCAGATAATATGCAGGGGAAAATTTTGATTCCCTTGCATGTACTTAAACATGTTCTCTGTGCTGCTATATGGTCTATTTTGGAGAACATCACATGTGCAGATGAGAAGAATACGCATTTTGATGCTGTTGGGTGGAACCCTTTGTAAAGGCCCACTGAGTCCATTTCTTTACAAGTTTGGCTTAATTCAGTTGTTTGTTTGCTGATCTTTTGCACAGTTAATCTGTTTGTGCCAATGGAGTGTTAAAAGCCCCTAGTACAATTATGTTTATATTCATTTGATTTTTTTTTTTTCAGTACCAGGAATTGAACTCAGGACTTTGTGCTTGCCAGGCAAGCACTTATTTTACTAAGCTATCTCCCTGGCCCCACTTTTTCATACCCGTTAAAATTTGTCTTATATAGTTGAGTGCTCCTACATTGGGTGCATATATATTCATAATTGTTATCTCTTCTTCTTTTCTCCTAACAAGTATGTAGTGACCTTCTTTATCTTTTTTAGTCATGCTTGGTTTGAAATTGACATCATGAGCAACCAGAATTGCTGCCTCTGCTTTTTTCTGAATTCCTGTTACATGGAATATTGTTTCCATCCTTTGATGTTCAGTATATTAACTTCTTTTTGAGTTAAATGTGTTTCTACTCTGCAGCATATTGTTGGATTTTGTTTCTAGATCCACTCTGCCACTCTTTTTCTTTTGATTGGTGAATTGAGGCTACTTACATTGATGGTTATAACTGATACATATTGCCTTGTCTTTGTCACGCTTTCCTACTGTAGCATCCCTACTTTTCCCTCTATTTAATTACTTGCTCTGCTTGATAGTTTTCTTCTACGGTTGTTCTTGAAGTTGTGGTCACCTTCGCCTCTTTCCAGAACATCTGTCAGTACCCTTTGTAGGGTTGGTTTGGTTGTTATGAATTTCTTTGATGGTTCTTTGTCATAGAAGTATCTTATCTCTCCATTAAAGTTAATAGATAGTTTTTCAGGGTACATCAATCTGGGTTGGAGATTGTTTTCTTTTAGGCCCTCAAATATATCATTCAAGCACTTCTTGATTTGATGGTCTGTGTTGAGAAATCTGCTGTGATTCTTTTTTTTCTTTCTTTCTTTCTTTTTCTTTTTTTGTGGGACTGGGATTCAAAATCATGACCTTGCACTTGCCAGGCAGGCACTTGTGCTATGGAGCTATCCCCCCAGCCCCCTGCTGTGATTCTGATGGGCTTTCCATTATAGGTGATCTGTTTCTTCTCTCCAGCAGCTTTTAATAGTCTCTTCTTTTGCTTAATTTTTGGAGTCTTCATTATTATATATCTGAGTGAAGACTTATTTTGATTATGGCTAACTGGAGGTCTATATGCCTCATTAATCTGTATGTTAGATTTTTTTTCCCCATGCTTGGGATATTTTCCGTACTCCTTTTTTGTCATTCGTGTTTCATTGACACCTGTTCGTCTTTTCTTATTTGCCTTTGTGTTATCTTGCAGCTGTTGAATTTTTATTTCCTGGTTCCCTATTATTTTAAAGAGTTCTTTTCTTTCATGTTCACTATCTGCCATACTATCTTCAAAGTCTAAAATTTTATCTTCGGTTTTCTTGAAGCATTTTTTCCAGCTTTAAATAGAATTCTTAATGTAGTGAATATCTGTTTGAATGTGTTTCAAGCATTCTAGTTTTCTGCTATATTGTTCATTCAATGTTTCCACCATTTTACTATTCTTTTCTATTTTTTAAAAAATCTGTATGCTCCTTAGTTTATAATTGTTATCATTTCCTTTTTCACTTGAGATATGATTTCTGACATGATTTCCTCCGTAGCATGATGGAGTTGTTTCTTTATTTCAGTTGCTATCATCTCAGACATTTCAGGTATGTGACTTCTAGCTTCTTCTATGACCTTATCTCCTGGGCTTGTTTTGGTGAGCTAGAGGTCTGAGATTACTTTTCTATTCTTCCTTTTTTCATTTTGGAAGATCCTAACGTTCTTCCTAACTCTCCAATAATGAATGATGGCAGCATATGGGAAAGCAAGACTCTCAGGAGAGTGGGAGGGCAGGGTAATTTCATCAAAGCTCCCCCTGTGGTATTCAGGATAGCTTCCATCTTGGTGGGGAGGGGTAAAGCTGCAGGTAAAGAAGTTTTGATGATGATGAGTGCAGGCTGAAGTTTTGCATCCTTGATGGTGGATCTGCACTGGGTAGTGCTTATCAAGGCTCCTGCAGCTCCTGGTGGTGGTCCTCCAGAACCTGGTTTCAGATTGCTGTGGCAGTCTCCCTGGGTGATTACCAGTGGCCAGGGATCAGCCAAACTCTGGTGAGTGTGAGGGCTTGGGGCAAGGTTCACCAATTGCCCTCAGCAGTCCTCCAAGCAAGGGCAGTGGCTCTGGCTCAGCCAAGCTCCAGCAAAGGAGTGGAGGGAGAGGCCCACAGGTTCCCCCAGGAGTTTTCCATGTAAGGATGGGTGGCTAGGATTCAAAAGAACTCCAGCTATGATGAGGGAGTAGGGCTAGGCCTACTGGGTCTCTCTGGACCTCTTCAGGGTGAGAATGGATGGCTAGGGTTCAGGTATTCTTGCAAGAGTGGGTGTGGGGCAGGGCTAGTTGTACCTGGTATCCTTGGCAGTTTTCAGAGCAAGGACAGGCCGTAACTCATTTTAATATTTGACATGCTAGAAATATTTATGGCAGCATATTCATGTGAATTAGCATAATTTTAGTTTTAGAATATTCTTAATAACAGTAGATTTAATTATCATAGAATACTCCAATAACCTATTGTTTTTGCTTTTCCTACTTTAATGTATATTTTTCCGTTTGTCATTAATACTGTAATTTGATTCAGCCTTTTAGTTAAAAATTTGATGCATACAGATATCCTCTCAATATACAAATTTTATTCAATACATGCATAGGATTTTCAGCATTGCTACTGAATGCTTTGTCCAGCTGTGAGTATTGTCAGGAATTTAGGCATTGGCTTCTCCGATGTTACTAAAGTGTGTGGCTTAGTACAGTGTGTGGCTTAGCCATTTTGTCACTGTAAATCTCTGCCTCCTCTGCATTCTCAGTTGAACCACTATGACTCCTAAAGTCTGAAAGTCTAGAATCGTATTTGTGGTCTGTTTAATTTGAATCCTTAAATATAAAAACAAAGTAGAGGAAAAAAAATAAGTGTTGATTGAAACTAAATTCGTCTTTGGCACAGCTAATTGCTGAAGTAATCATAGTTAAATCTAAAGGTATTTTGGTTGGTTGAACCTTGTACGATGATGAATATATAAAATTTCAGCTTTAAATCACCGAGCTCAGTTTTTCACTTAGCTTTTAGGATGATGCTCGGTAAATACAAATCATGTGAGAGATTTCAGAATCAGCGCTTCTCACAAATAGTCATGAAAAGGGCTCCATAGGCAAAAACTCTCCGAACCTGATCTGTTCTCACTGAGCCACAGGAGAAAAAATCCCTGCTGTGGTGACTTCAGCTTCTAACACAAATCATCACGTGTCAAATCATTCATTACTCAGAGACAACTGCTAGACATCGTCTGCTGTGCTCTTGTCCTTTTCAGTGACCCAAACTCTGTGTTTGTATTACTAGGGACAGTTCAGAGCAACGAACCCCAACAATTCAGAGTGAGTTTTCTTCATGGAATAATAAACTGCTTTAAAATCCTCTCTTCCGATTGGAACAAAGAACATTAATTCAAGGGAAAAATTACAGGCAGCATTTCGTGTAAGTCATCAATTCAGTTTATTTTTTACATAAGGAAGATAGTGGCATTGTCTATTCTTTTATTCAAACATAGGATAAATGGCTAACAAGAGTCACAGAGACACCTCTGATCATAGAAACCAGAGTGTAGCTGGTCCTCTCCATTCTGCTTTTGGGCACATAAATGCCAAAATAGATCCCAAAACACAGAAATGTTTTTTTTTTTTTTTTGGTTTGTTTCAAAAAAGTATTTTAACTTTACCAAGAAAGAAATACTTTAAGTGCATTGTGATCCCTTTTCCATGTGAACTCACGCAAGCCTATTTTAATATTTTCCTTTTTTAATGTGGTGAAATGGTGCTTAACTTGAACCCATGAAATGAGAGGCTTTGATACAATTAAAATGAGTCAAACAGCTGTAGAGATATTTCTGAGCCTGGCTGATGAAGAAGTAATCTGGTTTGATGGATGTCTTCATTTCTATCTTAATCACAGCATGCAAGATTAGCAATACATGTGTTTCACTTCAGTTAATTACTCAGAATGCATGCACAAACACACAGCTCCACTCCAATTAATTGGTTTGAATTTCAATAAACTTAGGAGAGACCACATGGAAAGTACCTGTTAGAGTCCTTACGCATTCATTTACTGAATGTTACAGAAACATTATATGCCAGCTCCCTCCAGGTCTAGATTTTCTGTCATCACAGTCAAAAATCTGAAAATATAAACATGTAGAACATCTAGCAGTAAATCAGATAATTGGATGACATAATATCTTGACTTTAACTATAGTCATTACCTGAGAGTTCAAAGAACAGAGAAAAACTATTAGATTAAGTGCTTTGGTTATAGGGAATAAAAAGAAAGGCATATGTGCTTACTTATATTCATTGATCTATCTTTTATGACCCTCGATGTCATTTTCACTAGTCGCTATTGCATTGTGCTGGTCTTGGAAAAGCTTATGGATTTAAGCCAAGATTATTTTCATATTTCACACAGGTGCTAAGATGCCTTGTATAATAGGTAAATAAGCAGCAGTCTTATCACTAGAAACTAAAGTTAATCCCTTGAGTAATGGGAAAAGCTTCAGACTTAAGAAATGTTCATGTTAATGTTGGTATTCACAAGAAAAGAACCTTAGACTTCATGGAGATGGAAGGGGTAGAGAAACAGGAGACATGGGAAGGAGAGGAAAAGTGGAATTAAAAAGGATCAAGATGCAGTATTATGGAGAGTCATTCAAGAGTGCATACACACTTCAGGAAAGAAAAATAGTATGGTGTCTTTTTACCAGGTGATGTTGACTTCATGTGGGGGACCCTACTGGATGGCACATATTACAGAAAACCCACTACACCGCTGGCCCTTAAAGAAGAAATTGAAAATATACCTGCAACAATCTCGGTGACCCAGGCTACTTGGGATGCAGTTAACTGTGCTAATAAATGCCTGGACTCTAAAGGCCAACACTCTGAGTACCTCTCATTATTGTAAAGGCCAAAGGTGGCTTGCATGAATTGCATGATGTCTCAATGCATTTAGTATTAAAAGATTTATACAAGTTTTTTCTTTTCCTGAAGTGTGTCTACATTGTTAATGGACTCTCTATATAGGTACCAATACCCAACAATGGATATAAATTCCTTCTGTCTCACAAACATATACTATAAATTTTTCTTTCAAGAAAAGGACCTAATTGGAACATGTTGTGCCAAATTAACATCATTATATGAAAGTCAAAATATGGTAAAAAGAGTGGTTTCTGGGAAAAAAGGATGATGGTGAGAAAGGAAATAGAAAATGTAGGCCAAAGTAAGCAAAGCTTTAAAAAATTGCAAAAGAAATAAGAAGCGAAGTTTATGGCTGGGACACGGTTATTTTCTAGTTCAAAACAGGCAAATAGAAACCCATTCATATGTGCATAACTCCCTTTTCGATATGTTTTGTTAAGTCAGTATTTTGCTTAGAAACGTGGATGTTTCTGCAATGGAAGGACTGATATAGTATTATCTATTTTTAAATGTATTTCTGTGTCTAGAAACATTACACCTGTGGAACTGGGAAGAATCGACCAAGGGAGGTCCACTGAAATTAGTGGTAACACAGCCATTATCTAAGCGGTAGGCATTTCCATGAAGAGCGAGGATAAACTGAGAAAGGAAAAGAAGGGAAGGGGAGGGTGGGGAGCGGAGGGATGAAAAGAGGAAAGGAAAGGAGAAAGGAAAAGAGAGGCTAAGGTAAAGAAGGCGAGGGGGGAAAGCAGAGGAAAGGGGGCACTTTCGGCACGTGCTGGTTCTCTTAGAAGGTAAGGCAGGAAGACAGTTGAAACCTAACCTAGGCGCGCGCGCACACACACACACACACACACACACACACACACACACACGAAAGTTGGAGATGTAGCTTAGTGTACAGACCTTACATTCAGTCCCCACTATCACAAGAACAAGTACATAAATTCAGATCCTTAGCTGCAAACCTCCACTGAAGTTCGCCGCTCACTGAGGCCAAATTTCTCAGTGAACTTTTTGAAAGCTGCAAGAACTTCTCTGATTTTGTTTTATTTCCTTAACTTTCTGAAGAGCTTTAAGTGATCGTTTCACAAAGGAGGGAAAGCAGAAGCTGGAAGGCAATTGTATAAGAAAATTGAAATCCCAAACTTAGGATTCCTGTGATTACTTTTTTTTTTTTTTTTTTTTTTCTGTAATGATTTTGTCCATAAAGCATGATGTAAATTTAGTTAGAACACGTGCTCAGTGTATAGAAATTCAGCTTCAGGGAGAATTGAATTTCAGCAGAAGCAGCTGGATGCTGTACTACGCTTTGAACGTATTTACGGACCTAAAACTCTTAATAATAGGACAGTGAAAGTCACATGTTGTTCCGATATTAGCAAAACTAACCCAAATCACTCAATTTTAGACACGTAACTGTCGGCAGGTAGTGAAGCGAAACTTGCAATCGGGTAATTCTCTTCCACATTCTCTGTTCCTAAGGGTTGCATCATTTTTTCCTCAGGAAAATATTATACAGGGAGAGTTTATTGAGAAAAAAATTCAGATTACTGTGCTGTTTTTCACACTTTGATAGTATGAAATGAATATCATATTAGTCTGAGTGTTCTTTCTGAACTAATAATGTTAAGGCTTGAATTGTTTTTTTTTTTTTTTTTTTTTGTGGGACTGGGGTTCAAACTCACAACCTTGCACTTGCCCAGCAGGCACTTGTGCCTCGGAGCTATCTCCCCAGCTCCCTGTTTTAAAACAATAATAATCCTGATTTTATTTAATTGATATGTTTATTTATTAAACCTTGCCATAAAAAAGTTTGCTGAAACAACACAGCATAATCCTTTTGCTGATAACAAACAGATGCAACACTGATTTCTGTCAGGACTTAAGTGTATTGTTCAACCCAAGTCTAACATTCCCCCTTTAAAAACAACTGAACCACTGAAAATATTATATGGATTTCCAGTGTGTTATTGACATGGGTCTCTACCATATTTTGGGGGAAAAAACTTAGGCTTGTTGAAAAAACAGTTGGCTTCCAACTCCTGCTAGAAAAGCTAAATTTCAACATAGCCATTAAATGAAACTGTATGATCTGAAGTACCCCTTATGGACAATGGAATTTGGCTTTGGATAAGTGACTTCATTACTCATCTGTTAGCTATTCTTTGAACAAAAGTAGTTTTGTTGCTCAATCTGGGATTGAACAGATAAACGTGTTATATGCTTTACCCTGGGTTTGGAGTGTTGCCAAAGCAGTTCTGAGAGTTCAAGAACAAGCGCCACAATATTAAAGAACCAGCATATCAGACTCATTCATATTCAATGCCCATGAGGTACAAAAATAAACAATTCCTTCTCCTGAGATAACTTTAAACTGGAAATTTCAGTTTTTCTTGAACTAAGATGTCCTGTGCTCACTGGTATAAAAACAATTGTGATTTACATAAAAAAGCAGGGATCCTTCCAGAATCCTGCAGTATGGAGGGAGGTGGACGTAAGGGTAATTTTTATTTCCCAAATTATAATGAAGTATCCTACTGAAGATGGAAGAAGAGGTAGTTTGTATATAGTATACACTTGGCAAATATATAAAAGAAATCTCTATCAATGCCAAGTCTTCTTAAAGCTGCAAAAACAAAGTGGATTTCCTATTCTATGTGCTGGAAACACTTGTACAAAGACTCCAGTAAGGCACTGCACGAAAGACTTGAATAAGGCCCCATCTCCCCTTTCCCTGCTGCAGGGATTGAGCTCAGGCCTTTGCTAAGTTGCTAAACTGCCCAGGTTGAACCAGAATTCACAGTTTTCCTGCCTCAGCCTCCTCAAGTGCTAGCATCACAGGTATGTTCTCCCATGCTCTGCTAAAGGCTTGTTTTTAATAGCAAAATGATGTTTGTAGTTTCACTTTAAGGATGAGCATATACTCAAAAGTGGAATAAGAAAGAGGTTGGGGGTGTAGGTCAATCCAAATCTCTGGGTTCAGTCTGTAGTACTTCAAAAAGAAAAAATGTGAAGCAAAAAGACAGTTGAAAACTATTGTTTCCCTGTTGATTACATTTTTATATGATGTATGATTATTTATCTTTAAAAATAGAGTCTGCAAAATACAAGAGTGGTCAGAACAAAATCTCTGATGGGAGAGAGACTACTGGCTAGTACTCCCTATTCTTTCTGCATTTCTACTTTACTTTCTTATTTTTGAATTGTTTTATGTATTTAGTACAGAGTCCCCAGGGTCTCACACACAAATTGGACTCATAGGGATCCTCCTGTTTTCAGCCTCCCCAGAGCTGAGATTACAGGTATGTGCCACCATGCTCAGCCCCAGTTGCTGGCTAAGCATACCCCAGGGACAGGGCCACCACGGCATGCCTGGAATTGAAACTTGGTCCCTGTGCCTGCCTTAGCAGGTGCGTTAGTCCCCTGAACTATCTAGCTGGCCTTACATTTCTACTTTAAGATATGGTATTTTGTAAAGCTTCTGTTTATATACACTGAATAAAATACAAAAATACTATCAAGATACTGTAAACACTTATAATTAGAGAAATCTTCATCAAATTTACATTTTAATCATTTAAAAGTAAAATTAGATGCAGGGACTGGGAAGATAGCTCCATGGCATAAGTGCCTGCCTGGCAAGTGCAAGGTTGTGAGTTCAAACCCTGGTCCCGCCAAAAAATAAATAAATAAATAAATATGAGCTGCATAGACCATGTCTCAAAACGACATTAATAAAATTAGGGGCCAGAGAAATAGCTCAGTGGACTAAGCATCTTCTTTGGCAAGTGCAGGGACCAGGGTTTGATCCCCACGCCTGCATGCACTCTGGCCTCACCCCTGGGGTGTGTTGAGTGGACAATAGAGTCTGGGCATGGTATTGCACACCTGTAATTCTAGTACTGGAGAGCCAGAAAACAGGGGATCACTGAGTCTGAGCTGTGTGGTGAGACTCTGTACCAAACACATAAACATAAAATTATCTCCAAATATGCATGCATACGTGTATATGGACTCACATATAGATAACATATATAGTGTCGGAGAGATAGCTCAGTAGAATAAGCGCTTGCCTGGCAAGCTCAAGGGCCTGAGTTCAAAACCTGGCTCCACAATAAATAAATAAATAAACAAATAAAATAGATAGATAGATTTATATGAATTTTCATTAACTAAGGGAGATTAGAAATAGTATGTGTTTTGCACTTTAATTCATTGTTATCCTATGTTAACTCTTGAAAAAAGTAGTAAATATTCAATAAACATTAGTAGAATTTTTCAAAATTAATATTTCACATACTTAAAATAATGCCTAGTATTAGAGATTAACTTCCTTTAATACGTTCATGTATCATGAATTATTTTTAAAGTGTACTGTAAAACTATTATGTAAATATAACTCAATTTGTTTAGGATTTTTAACTTTTTATGGAAAGAAGATCCTTATTTTCGGATTTGAGTAACATTGCCATATGCCTATTGGTTATTGGACAGAAAAAAAGGAAAGCAAACTTAGTGGAACCTCATAACATAAGTTAACACAGTTCTGTTTCTACTGTATTTGTTTAATTGCAATTTGCCACTGATAATGATAATTTCTCTAAAATATTTAAGGGAAGGGAAGGCAACTCCATCATTTCTAAGGTCAAGTATGAAAGAAACCACTGGCGCTGCCACCTTCGCATGGGAACAGAGAGGCTAGGGTGCTCTGGATAAGTGTATCTAAGTCATCTCCAATTTTCGCAGTGCTCGTTGACAAAACCACTGACTCCGAAGGCCCCACAAGGTGCTAAGGTTAAATAAACCTGCAACAGTTATCCTGGGAAGGACAGGGCCAAGATGACATGGTGAGTTTGCTAAGACAAATTCTAGTTACGCTTGGAAATTCTAACTCTATGGTCTCTGAAACCCATATTTTTAAGCACAGACAAGTTTATATCTTACAACTTGTTAGAAATAAGCAAATTGTCCAAAACAGGTATCTAAGCAACACTAGTTGTCAGGAGGTATCAAATCCTGATTGAAGAAACAGGGTTTACTAAGAGTCAACCAGAGGCAAGGTGGTTCTTATGGCTTCATATTGGCTGACACGTTTGTTTGTTTCCTGTTGGCTTTCAGTTCTGTAAAACATAGAGAGATGTAAAATACAGGACAGAAAAGAAAATGATCTGAGGATGTGAACTAGTATAAATAAATCCTGAATAGTCAGTCCTGGTTTGTGTGCCTCCTGTCAGTGCATTCCTATTTACTTAAATGATGGTTTTCTAGAAGAGATATCAGTTACAATGACTAGAAGAAATAAATAAATAAATAAATAAATAAACAAACAAACAAATAAATAAATAAAATAATAAATAAATAAATAAAATAAAAAATAATAAATAAATAAAAATGGAAAGGCATAACTCAGCTAAGTGAAAATCATGAACCCAAGGATTAAACAATGAAGAGACAGCAGGCAGAAAAGTTAGGAAACTTAGCAGGAGCAAAACGATGCACTTATGTACACAGGATGAATTAGATAGTGGTCCTAAGAATCTACAGCAGGTTTTTGATGCTGAGGATAGCAATGTGTAAGACTAAAACCATGTTTGGAATGCCTGTCATTCTGGTCTTGTAGATGTGTGCTGTTTCTAATTTGATTTCAATTTTTGCTATACTCTTTCTCAAGTAAACGTTCATATTAAAAGAAATAAAAAGAATAGAAAAGATAGGTTTGTGCTTAAGTGGTAGTATCTCACACTTTACAAGTATCTAGTTTAAAGATAACAATATACAGTGCATTAACCAGTATTACCCTCCTATCTCATTGTTTTGGAATTTTGTTTTTAGTTTCTTTTATGTTAAAGTAAAAATTGACAAAATAAACTAAACACTATTCATAATTAAAAAAATACTATGCTGACATTTAATTGAAGCGCTCCTTACGTGACCTACCGATTATAACTTCTGTTTAACATGTCTTCAAAGACTGGCATTAATAGGCAGTTGTTCATGCCACATGTGCTCTCTTAACCTGCTACTGTTCATGAAGATTGTACTCTGTGAGGAAAGCATTCAGCCAAGCAATGAAAGAAGTGCTATATGTACGTTTTCTTCTTTATTCCACCTGACCTCTTTGCCTTTGCATTTGTCACCTTCAGACGACCATAGGGTAGAGACAACCATCTCTACTACGTGACATTTTCATACCTTCCTTGTTCTCAAAAGCTAGTCCTGGCTGAGGCCTGGAGTCCCTACAAAACGAAGGTTGACTGGCCCTGCAGTGAGGAGTCTGGTGGCAGCGGGCCCAGGCTGGTGGACCAGTCTGAGAAGCACTAGCCAGAAGTCCTGAATCTGGGACACAGAAGAAAGAAATGTGTTAAGGCCCAAGGACTTACAAGAAAGTCTCAAGAATTAGAAAAATGTTAGTGGAAGGAAGGGGCTTTTTCAGTACCAGAACAATTACCAGCCCGCAGGAGAAACAAAGTAGACGCAGAAACAGCACGGGAGGGGCCAGGAGTGGAGACAGACACGTCACATCCTGGGAGTCACGCCCAGAGCCTGTTTTTCAGAAGCTGGACTTGAGATCACAGTAAGACTTGACTACAAGCTTAATTCCATGGTTCTTAAAGTCTTCTGGGCTGGTATTCAAAGATCTGCCCCCAGTCAGATAACAGAAGTCAGAATTCAGCTGAGCAGTCAAAACTGTAAGGTCATTATGGCTTAGAGCAACACTAAGTCCCAGGTTTTCTCAGCCTAGGTCTCTTCATGCTATGTTCTGAGTGAAAAAGAGAGGCAGATCAATATATTGAATTGTGTTTGAACTGTTGTCACTATTGTTCTGCACCTACAGGGAGAATCAATAGGTAGGGTTAGTTTACTAAGGAGATAAATGAAGGAATTCATTGGCGTACGTGGACAACACTCATGAATTTATCCTGGGAAACTCCGAATTAATAGATTGTTCCTGATTTGTTATTTTGAGATTTGTAAAGGAAAGCATTTTATTCTAAGAAAATTAGCAACTAACACTTAATTCCATAAATATAACTAAAATATTTTTCTTTTGCTTTTTTTCATTCCCATAACTTGGCCTTAAAGAAAGTCCCCGAGACTATGTTTTTCACTTTTGGCACGCTTTACACATTGTTTTTTATTGACCTAATTACAGAAGTTTGAGTGAAATGTTTATTCAAGGTAAGTTTTTGTATTATCTTAAAAGTCAACCATTTAATCAAGGCTATTTATACTCCTGCTTGTCATAATTGTATTTATTGCTATATGTACTGTTTTTACCTTAAAACTTCTAAAGTTAAGAGACTTCTCTTTTCATACAGAAGAAATTAAACTTCTCTTAATTTTTTTCATTCTTGAATTTCTTCTCTTGCAGAATTAATATAAAAGGAACTGATTTTTAAAGTTGACCAAATCATAGTCAAGTCCCATTTCAAGCTAGTACAAAATCTATCAGAAAACAGTACCTCATCATGAATTGCAGAATTATTGCATAAATTCCTGGATTATATCTGGGTTTTACTCATTTTTGAGCAGAACTGATCTTTAAAATAATGAAGCATTGAGCTTTCGAATCTCCTTGGACCCACGGCATTGAGTTTCATCTTCCACAGAGGCCCCATGGAAGAAGGAAGGTCTGAGCCAGCAGGGGCTGGGCCTGAGCCCCAGTGGAAACACGCCCACGGGAGCTGCAGGGATGGACATGGAGGGAGAGGGGGCCAGGCCGGAAGGGGAAGAGCCTTTCTGGAGATTTCCTATTATTGGTAATGTAAGATTAGGCAACACACAACAACAGTCATTTTTATTTTTGCCATCCAGGGAATAAAAGAAGATGAAAAATGAATGACAAATCCAGATGTTGGGAAGTAGTCAAACATTAGACAGAGAAGTATAAGGTATTATGTACCGACATCTATATTCAAGGTGAGATCTATGCCTTTGCTATTGCAGGTGTGATTCAAGAAGTGGCAGCATCAGTACCAACTGGAAACTCAGAAATGCCTTCCTCGCTAGAGACACTGAGCCAAGGTGGTTATTCATGCCAGAGAGTCTGTTTCGGACACTAAAAGAATAAAAATGTACATCCAAATGTCATCAAAATTACTGATGAGATTTCTTTCAACTTCAATTCTTATCAAATTTTAAAAGGTGGAAAATGTTAAACACCTCATCAAAATTCATTTTTGCCACCCATTTCCTCTCCAGTTTGTTTTACTAAAATATTTACTTGCCAAGATATTTATGAAATATGCTTAAAGCATCTTCTTCAGCATTTTATTGTAATATCAATATATTTAAATTCCTGATATATTGCAATGAACTGTGAATTCACTTCTTAAATTGCATTATAATTTCCCAATTTCTTTCACATTATTTTGGGTAAATATAAAAGTACCCAGGAATTGAGATTGCTTTAGAAACTCAACGAGTATGGCAACATTTTTTCACTGGGCACTGGTTCTACAAGTATGTTCAGTGTGTGAAAATTAATTGAGTTACATGTCATGATATATAGTCAGTTCTGTTTGTGTGTGTATAAAATTTTCAATTATATTGTTTTTCAATTCAATAAACATTTCAATTTAATAAATATTTCATACACACTTCAATAAGCATTCCAATTACAGAAAAAACCTATACCAGTGGAGCACATCTGCTACCCTAAGACAGGGCTCTTGTGATATTTTCTGGGCATTCCTTAAGCACTGAAATCGCTGGGGATTTTTGAGAAACATTTGTTCAGTGGTTTAAAGATTCTTTCTAGGTAGCATGCAGTTAAGTTACATCCCCCCCCCCCCGCAGTATGATGAGCACTGATTGTAGCTCACATACCTTTCCAACTTAACATTCCTTTGTTTTGTTTTATTGTGTTCTCACCCTGTTAGTCTTAACACAATTACCCATCAGTCTTGGCTGGAAATGCCTTTTCTCATTGTTCTAAAATCCTAATCCATCACCCAAAGCAGTTTTATCATAGAAATAGATGTTGAAAGCATACTCCACTGGTATAGAAAGCCACTTCCAAATATGAGTCCCAAAAATATTTTGGGCAAAGGGAGTATCACTGAGATGAATGTTTGACTTTTTTTTTTTTTTAGGTGCTGCCATGACAAGGTTCACCATATATATTTCCAACGTATCTGCTGAAATGGTTATTTAATTGCCTTAGAAATGTACTGAATAGCTGAAGGAAGGGAGGAAGAATGCTAAAATTCAAATTTTCTAATTCTTTCCCTTCATTTAGGATGGAAGGCTGAGGAACAGGTAAAAAGGAGACGAAGTAGATCTCTATAAAAATGATGGAAGGTTCTAGGTCAAGTTGGCTACTGAAAATAAAGCCACTATCATGTTTCATCAAATATTAGGACTTGGTGCCAAGGGTTTTCATTATACACAGGGTCTGAATTACTTTATAAATCACCATATCTGCTGACATTCAATTACATTCAGTCTTATTAATATGAACTGCAGAGTATTTTTAGGTGTCTGCTGGCAGTATAACTATCCTTTTCATTAGAAAGCTCAGCTTTCACACAGGGCCCAAAAGTTCATATAACACTTTTAAAGATCCAATATAATACTAACACTGATTATTTTGAAATGTTTAAACTGCAGATTAATTATATTAGAAACTTAAAAATAAACCTTTGCCCAGGCCCTGCTTACAGTGTTAGGGCAGACCTTGTTCAAATCATGCAGTGATTTTCCTAATAGAATGCAGACCTACCACACCTTTCTGTGCGTAGTACCTATTTATTTTGCACAAAAGTATGTCTGTGTTGGTGGACCTGACGCATCTGTGGAATGGCTTTGACGTCTCTAACAGACAAAATGCCTGTCCTCACTTTTGCAGGGCCACTACAGCAGTCCCAATGTAGAACCAGGGAATGTGGAATGATTCAACATTTTACTGTCCCCATACTTTTAAGTGGCATAGGCTGACTCTCCATTTTATATATCCTCTTCCAAATGAAAAAAAAAAAAAAATCCATATATCCAACTTTTAGAGCAGAGATTTGAAACACTGGCTATAGAAGTAGACCTCACTAAGGGATTCTAATGTTGTCTCAGTGGTGGCACCAATGTGATGTTAATATTATTGTTGTTATAAATTGCTCTGGTGATTCTAATACGCAATTGGGATTGAGAACCACTTGTAGATAAGCTGGCATCGGGAGAAGAAAATCCCTGGCACACTTCTGTAATTGTTGGAAAATAGATACAAATAAGTGTACCACAAATTCATTGCATATTTATATGAACATTATGACATTTTAAAACCAGTTTACACATCTGTACCGTACAATATTTACATACTTTTATGCACAAGTACACACATACGTGGATACAATCTTCATATTTACATAGAAATAAATATTGTATCTGAACTGCGCTTTCAATAATCTGTTCAGCACAAGGTTCTTCAAGTCTTAAAATGCAATCTCAGGTGTGCAAGCCCCTTGAAAAAGACATTTTCGTGCATGACCACAAGGCGGCGCAAATGAGCCATGAATGTAAATGGTGCAACAAATTGGCAATTACATACACATGTTTAAAATCATTTGCTATTGGCAAATTTTTTCTCAGAAATAAATGTTATGATTTATAGTGATGATTTTTTACGGATGTTTCTATGCCATACAAATAATTTCTAAACCTTCACAACTGGGAAAACATTTTCCTGCAGAGAAGCTGCTTACTTTTTCCAGTATAAATTTGTGGCTGTCCTTCCAGTACAAATTCAGTGAACATACTTTAAAGGGACAGATGCATATATCTAAAATCTAGGTTTAAAATTTTCTTAATTTCTAATTATTTTCTATAAAAGATTACAGTTTTTAAATTTTTAAAATTAATTTTAATGAGAAATAAATCTTTTTTTTTTTTTTTTTCCCCCGGACCAGGGTTTGAACTCACGACCTTGTATTTGCTAGGTAAGCACTTGTGCCACGGAGCTATCTCCCCGGTCCCAACTAGTAGTCTGACGCCGTATTAGGATGCAATATTAAGGGCCAGGCAGATGGCTCAGAGGACTAAACCTCCCTGGCGTGCGCTGTGGGCCCCACTCCTGGTGCACGCTGAGACGGCGCTGGAGCCCGGGCATGGTGGAGCCCGCCTGTAATCCCAGTGCCTGGGAGGCTGAAAACAGGCGATCGCTAGGAGTCTGATCTAGGTAGTGAGACCCTACAGACTCTGCACTGAATGCATTTTAAAAAAAAGGTAGTTAAAAGGCACTGGAGCTGTGGCTGCGGCGCGCAGTTAGCATCCTGCTCAAGGTAGAACGTGCGTGGCGCCCAGGCTCCGGACCGGCCCAGCAGAGGCTGCGTGCGCTTGCGGTCCCTGCACGCCGCAGACCACCAACCCGGTCTCCTGCAGCCGCTGGTCCCCAGCCGGTCCCGGGATGATCGCAGGGTCCCTCGCACTTGGACACGAATCATCGTGGGCTGCAGATCCTCCCCGGGTCGCTTCTACTCCTGCGAGACACTGATGCCCAGCTCTGCTAGGAATTGAGACGTCCACCGCGTCGCCTAGCCGACGCCGACAGCCGCTTCGCTTTCTGCTGTTTCCCGCCCCTTCTGCGACTGCTCCACGCTGCTGAGCCAGGCATTTGGGCCTCTTCATCTTCCTGACGTTGCTCTGTGTTGTTTACCCTTTGCTATCTATGGAAAACCTAGCGCAGAAAACACCATTTCCACTTCCGCTAGGATCTTTCTCTTCCTTCGCCCTCCTCTCCCCTCCCCTCTCTCTCCTCCCCTCCCCTCCCCTCCCCTCCCCTCTCCTCTCCTCTCCTCTC
>PVJA010027147.1:0-28899 GCA_004027025.1 Myocastor coypus
AGAGAAGAGAAGAGAAGAGAAGAGAAGAGAAGAGAAGAGAAGAGAAGAGAAGAGAAGAGAAGAGAAGAGAGCTTTGTTATTTGAGAAGCATCCATACCTGAAGTAAAAAAAAAAGTTTCCTGCCTTTTTATGGCTTCTGGAAACTTCTGAGGAAGGATCAGCTGGATATTTGGGAAGTGGGCTGGTTCAGGGCTGCTGATGTCTATGGGAAGGCTTTGAGGCCAAGCACAAGTGCCCACTGGAAAGAGTGTAGGTCTGGGGTGCACAGGTCACTCCATGGCACTTGCACGGATATGGTCCTGAGAGCCGCATGTGTAGGAGGAGAGGAACCCTAAGGAACAGTGACTGCCTGCCCCTGGGATGGGATGAGCAGGTCCAGAAGTGATCTCCACCCTGCCTTTTGGGGGTGACTATTGGGCCACTGCTGCCTCCCTGACCAAAATGCCGCATCTGGGCAGAGAGGTCTGCGGTGGGGTTCGGCCGACATCAGGGCAGGGTCCAAGGAAATGGGGGACAGGTAGAGTCCCGCCTGGGAGTAAGGGGTTCGTCAGCTGGCCGCGACCACCCACTGACCCTGCCAGCACTGTGCTTCCAGTTGCAAATCCATCAGTCACAGCCCTAAACCGATGGCAGTGTTTGTTGAGGTGCACGGCTGTTCCTGGAGTGAGCAGGACACAGGCCCTCTGATGAGGGGACAGTGGATCGACTCAGATTCCACATGTCCTTCATGCCAAGGTCAGGCCAGCCTCTCAGCCCAGCTGGCTAACAAGGGAAATTCAACCCATGAGACCCCAGAGAAGGAGTAAGGCCAGGCCAGCAAACCAGGCTGGATAAAGAAAAGGAAGAAGAAGGGAAGGGGCAGATGAGTGCCAGGCGTCCGCTCCACTCCTTGAAGCCCCACCCAATCCATTTGACCTCCATCCCATCTAGGAAGATGTTGGACATGAGGTCACTAAGTCGCTGTTTGCATTATGACCACATTGATGTGGCACCGAGCTTACCATCGTAGTGATTTCCAAGCACACAGAGGAGCGGCGCTGCGCACGCGGACCGTGTCACACAGCCTCCGCAGCCATCCGGCACCAAGACACTTTCACCATCCCAAACCGAAGCTCCAGCCCACTAAGCACTGACTCTCCTTGGTCCTCTTCCCTGGCTCCGGGGAGCCACTACTCTGCTTTCAGTCTCTGAACTTTCTTGCTGTCATATTTCGTGTAAGTGGACTCATGCAGATTCTTCTTCCGTGGAGTGGCGCAGGTCCTGGAAGCTAGCGTTCCTTGGATTTTCCATGGTGTAGCACGTGTTAGAGCCTCTGCCCCTGTTAAAGGCTGCGTAGCATTCCACTGTGTAGGTGGACTGCCTTTTTGTTTATTCACTAATCTGTTGATCCACATTTAGGCTCTTGCCAGCCTGCGACCTCCTGTCTTTAGCCGGAAGGAGAACCCCAGGCCACATAGTAATTCTCTGGCTAATGGTCTGCGGAACCACAGCCCTTTCCACAGTGGCACTTCTGCGTTCCGCTCCCAGCAGCTGCGCACATGGGCTCCAGGTTCTCCGCATCCTCATGAATGCTCATTCGTTTCTGTCCTGCAGAGGAAGAAAGTGCCATTTTGGTGTTAGGCACTGTGACAGACGTCACCAAGGTAACTGCCTGAGCAGCAGAAGCAGAGCCCCAGACCCATCGGCCTGGACAGCTCCCCGTAGAGGCTCATCCTCCGCCTGCAGGCAGCCCGCTCTCTCTGCCTGCCTTCCTTGGGATAGAGCCCGGGTGCTTCACCCCCTTCTATATACTACTGTGTGCTCACTCGCTCTCTCCCCCTCCCTCCTTTCCCTCCCTCTCCCTCTCCCTCCCTCTCGCCCTCCCTCTTGCTCTCCCTCCCTCCCTCTCACCCGCCCCCTCCCTTCCTCTCCCTCCTTCCCTCTCTCCTCACACCCTCCCTCCTCCTCTCCTCCTCTCTCCCTTTCTTTCCCCACTCCCTCACTCCCTGGGCCCCTCTTGCCTCCATCCCCTCCCATCACCAGGGATGGGAGAATAATGTCCCTGTGCATTGCATCCTCCTGGTCCAGGACCTATAAGTCATGTATCTTCAAATTTATTTTCAGTTGTGGCAGTGTATTGATTTTGCACTTTTCACAACTAGCTGAAGAACAAGAGGCTGCCAAGTACCACATTTTCCTTAGGATGTTGGAGATAACATAATGCCAGCGTCCCAGTGCCAGAATGGTGGTCAGCCAGGCATAAACAGTGTGTCTGGCAACAGCCACTGGGCAAGAACACATTTCCTTGGGCAGGATGAGTCCATCATGGGCTAGCTAGCCATGAGAGGGTCCATCAGGTGCTGACTGCTGTGTCTAGATGCCTAGCTTGGCTGGGTTCTCATAGGAGCACCCTGTCCCTCCTCTGTTAATAAGGAACAATTAAGGACGGGTTTATGGAAAATTTTTTTCTCCAGCTTCTGATATAATTCCCTCAATATAGAAAAACAACAACTACAATAAACAGCAAATTGACAAAACTGTTAAGGGCAAACAGGACTAATCCCTGCACAATGAATATTAATACGCCTAGCCCAGAAAATAACAAAATAGACACAATATAAACAAAGGACACACTAAGGTTCGATATCACCACTGCAATGTCATTTCCCACTTATGCAGATGTGCATATCAGGTAACTAGATACAGAAATGAGTGCACTTAGAGACAGGGGCTCCTTCTCTAGCTATGCATAGCAGATGCACAGAAGCCCACCATGCTCTAAGTCCTCTTCCTCCCTCATCCATAATTAGAAGTCAACAACACAACCACCAAGAAACAACGAAGCCATGGGCTTCAGTGAGAGCACCATGGGTCTGCAGATGCGGGCTGGGACGGGAAGATTGGGGCCCCAACCTGCTGCCCTGTGCTCCCCACCCAGCATACCCCTTCTCAACTCAAGCCTCCCTCCTGCACTACCTCTGCTCCTCTCTTCCCGGTTAGCTCAGGTCTTCATCGATGGCCAATGACAACTTGAGCCTGCACACTACAGCTGTGTGAGCTTTGGTCCTGGACATCAGCAGGCAGAACCTCAAGCTCCCTGCTGACCTCACTGAAGGGATCAGCTGACCTTTCTCAAAGGGAGACATGCCCTCAAGCCTGGACCCTGAGCCTGGCTTGTGCTGCGCTCCTCCCACTCATTCCCATCAGTCTTTGTAAGTAACAGTGGTCCCCAACCAGGAACAGCTCCTGCCCTGCATCCTTCAGGGGCCAGAAGCAGCAGCTGCCCTACTCCAGGCTGCAGGCTGTGTGAGTGCAGACTGTCAGTAGGGTGGCTTTCACTCCTCTAATGGAGCGTGCAAGTTCACAGCCCACAGATGGGTTTTCCACACCAGGTGACACTTCCTGTGTCCCTTTTGTTCCTGTGATTCCCTTGTCTAGAGGTCAGTACTGACATACTGGTGTTCTGTGGGTAAGAACCTTCATTCCTTGATGCTTCTCTTTCTGGGTGTCCCTTAAGCAGTATTTTGTCTTTGGGTGAGTTTGATATGTTTCATCTTCCCGATATTGGAACTCTGGATTTCTCTCTGCCTCCTATTTAATGTCTTTACTACTCTACTATCTTTGTTTCACTAGTTTTGACCCCCTTTTTGTTCCTTCTCTTAAGGAATTGCAGTTTCAGTGACCCATTGTTTATGAGAATTGTAATTTTTACCACCTCTCAAAAAAATTGTACACCTGTAACTGTCATTTTTTCCTCAAAGCCACAAGTATCACCAACATCTCTCTCTCCTGAGTGTGACAATCTGCATAACTCTCTACCTGGTTTCACTGTGGACTGAAATCTAGTCCATCTTAGTTTTATATACTTCAGTTTTATTAAATAGTAATTATGGCACCATTATCATTACTTAATAGCATTTGCATTCCTCAAATCTTCACTATGCTGGTTGAGTTGTTTATGTCTACTTTGGTCCCTAACATCCTCCTACTGGGTGGGTATTTCCCTTGGCTGAAATGTAGCTGCCTTAGTTATTTTCCCATCACTGAAACAACACCAACCCCTATAACTTAAAGGAGGGCTTTATGCTGACTTGTGGCTATAAAGGCTTTAGTCCACAGTCAGCTGGCTCTGTGGCAGGGCAGCATGACCGTGGGGCACTTCAGAGGAGAAGCACTCTGTGGCATGGTGGCAAGAGGCAGAGGGGAATCAAGGGAGGAGGAGTGCAGTGGACCCCCCAGGCCATGCCCCGCACTGTGGCCCACCTCCTCCTGCCAGACCTCACCTAGTGCACTCATCAGTGGGCCAACCCACCACTGACCACCACACTCCCAAGATCCTGTCACTTTTCTACAACCTATGAGTACAGGAGGCTCTGGGAGGACCCAGGTATAAACCACAGCAGCCTTCTTCAGGACTGGTGAAGCTCTTTGGTAAAGGACCATGTACTATAATTCATTCATCCCTTTCCTCTGAGGTCCCATAATCTCCTTGACCAGAAAATTTGGGACACCTCTGAGTTATAGGATATTACAGTGCAGGTTCTCTTATATCCTGGGTTTACTGACCTTGAAGGGCTAGGGCCAACATATTGGCTATCCTTATAACCCTTCTTTTTCTCCAATTGTTGGTCTGTTAAATTACATTCTTAACCCTCCAGCAGAAAAGCTTTGTGATACTATCATTATATAACATAGGTGCTTGAGCTTATCGTCACTGGCTTTCTGAGTATCAAATATCTTTGACTTAGCTTGGAAATTATATTTTCTGACCATCATTGATATTCTAATAACTTTCCATACAATGTGATATAAGCAGTTACACAATTTTGACACAGATATTTGGAAATTCAAGGAAATACAAAATTGTAGCCTATCAAGACTATGGTATTTGGCCCAGTCTCTTATTTTCAAGTACTACTCTTGAGAGAGAGAATGATAGTAACTGAGTTTAAGGAGAGTCACCCAGAGAAAAACATTTTCTGTCTTTCACAGAAAGCAAAATGGTCAAGCAATGGCTGTGACTCGTCCCGAAGGCTGACACTAACAATTCTACAAAGTACTGCCTATGGTCCCAAACTTAATGCTGAGGGGATTTGACCCTGGAAGATACCAAAAAAAAAGAGAATGTTTTGTTATACAGGTCTTGCTTCGACTTGCCCTTGACCACCCAGCAAGAAAAAAAAAAAAAATGCTTAATTACAATGCATGAAACGCAGAGCTAGATTGGTGAGATGAACTTTAGGAGGCTTAGATTCAATAGCCTCCAACATCACAAGCTTCACTGGTGGCCCACTGCAATTGCAGAACATTTGACTGTGTATGTATCTGCTTCCTCTTAGTCCAAAGAGAAGTATATTCTTTTCCTTTTTCTTTTTTTTTCTAAGCAACATCAATAAGGAGGTGGGTCATGCCCACACACTGTACTCTGTAGAATGATTGTGAGGACAATATGCAATATGTCAACTTTCAAAAAGAAAGAAAGGGGAAAAGAAAAAAAAAGTAATGTTGATTTAAAAGGGTTAATGTTTAATTGTTTGGTCAATCTTATATACCTATATGTATTAATCTAAACTGATCTGATGATGAAAATATGTAAAATTGTTAAATTTAAACAATAAAAATATTAAATTTGAAAAAAAAGGACCATGTAGTGAATACCACAAGCTCGCAGAACATCTACCCCATCCACTCAAGCCTTCGCCTGTCTCAGGAGAGCCAGCACAGGCAATCAGAAAACACACAGAGATCTGTCTTATCCCTATGCAATGCTATGTGTGGACATTAAAATTTGAATTTCATATAATTTTTGTGTGGTACATAACCTTATTCTTTCAGTTGTTTTCAGTCACTTGAAAATGTAAAATGCACTCTTACCCCATGAGCCATACAAAAACACGTGTCAGAGAGGTCAGATCCACGAGCCACCATCTACTGCCCATGGTGCTGAGAGGCCCTGGCCTCCAGAACCAGCCTAGACCAACTTATTGGATCACATACCTCTTCATTCACTTCCGTTTTCGTTATTCTCAAGCACCTTGTAGCGTGAGCCAAGCATTCATGATAATAAATGAAATTTTTCTGTGACTGTACTACATAGGCATTCTTCTAGCAGCCCATTCTGCTGATGAGAAATCTGATATCAATGTAATTTTCTCTCCTTTATAGAAAATCTGGTGTGTGTGTGTGTGTGTGTGTGTGTGTGTGTGTGTGTGTTTGTGTGTGTGTGTGTGTGTGGTTTTCTTTGATAGCTTATGTATTAGTCTTGTTCCTCTCTGAAACAAAACACTCAACATCCACACATTAAACTTTTAGTTAAAAGCTATTTGACTCAGAGCTCCCAGCAGGTTCAGTCACGTGACCTCAAGACAGAACAGGTGGAAGGGTCTGGAAGAGAAAAGTCGTACAGCCCTTGGCTATCAGGAAATCCTGGCAACGAGGGAAGGCACAGAGGACAGGAACAAGCACTTCAAGGCCATGCCTCCAAGCCCACTTCTGGCCAGCACCCAGGTCCCAGAAGCAGCCACACCCTCACCATTTGATCTTGGGGCACAGTTTTGGTCCAAACCATATCAACCTATGAGTCTCGCTCTTAGCTGTAATGTGTGAGGGGATTTCCGGGTGCCATCTGCCAACGCTAGGGAAGTGCCCAAGCATGCTTTCAGCTGCCCCACACCCACCTTTCACGGCCGTTCATTCTCCTTCCGCGAGCCCACCAGGCATGCGCTGTAGCTTGCAGAGTGGCTACCTCTGTCGTCTTGTAACTTTTCCAGCTTGCTCTCTATTGGCATTACTGTGGTCCGGGAGGTTCGCTCTGCTCAGTGCATTACTTAAACACATTTTAAAATTTTTTCTAGTATATATTGTATATACAAAAATTAGTTGTTTTCCTCAACTCTTTATCACTTTCAAATCCATTTATCTCCATAGCTTTCTTTTCCCTTTTATACATTTCTTCCAAGAAATTAAATAGACTTCATATTTCTTTTGGAATTTCCATATGTCCTTTTCACAAGGTGTGGGTTCTTCCATGCATATTTTTGTACAAATACCTCCATGGCTTTCCTCTTCCTTCAGTGTTTTGTGATTCTTCCTTGTGAGCTTGTCATTGCCCTGGGCTGTTTCTCTTTGTGTTCCGGGCACTCCTAACAGCATGGTCACGGATTCCCACCACGGCTCTGCACGAGTCCCAATTCTCTCCCTTCTTCGTCGCTCGGAAGTGTCTCAAGATAGTGTTTTCCCTCCTGGTGGCCCCCGCTCTCACCAAGCACAGACCACACAGCTCGGTCCTCCCTCTGTGGTCTCCCCCCGACCCCCAGGTAGCAGACCCAGAGCAACGGAGACTCTGGAGTTTGCAAGGTGTTGGGGACAGATTTCCAGCCCCCACTGAGAGCCACAGCGTAAATGTGGTTTTCACACTGGACTCCAGATGTGACCCCTGGACATTCTGCAGCCTTGAAACCCTCACGCCTTTCTTAGAGCATATTTCCACTTCTAGTATCTGGGGCTTTCCAGCTCTTCACTTAGAGCACTGCTGTGTACCCAGTACACTTTACTAATATTCTTACCGTCTTCCTTATGTGTACAGAGAAGTGAGGAAGTGGCAGTATTTATTCAGTGCACCCTACCAAAATGAAGTTCTCCTCATTTCATGAGTGAATCAAAATGATTTTTATATTTCTCTGGATGATTTTTTAAAAACAAGTGAGTTAAATGCTTTGGGAACAGCAGAACGTCTAAAATTTTGGAAATGGTCATTTTTTATTGATTGTGGGGAAAAGCCAGAGATTCCTCATCAAGATGAGAAACTAAAGTTAACTAAAGTTAAATTAGAGGAATGTAGATTTATGTGGATACCAGTGCTGGCAGAATCGCTACAAGAGGTTCTCGAGTAAAATGACATTGGAGAAAGCAACGAATTATAAGACCCTCTTGGAATTCCAAATACATATCCACTGTGACAGGCTTTAAGACACTTTCATGCTTTAGGCTTGTATTTCCAACATGTTTATGAAAGCCTCTCTAGTATAGAGACTAACAACATACAAGACTGAGGAATCCTGATTTTCTAAAAAGGTCCAATTATCATAAGTGAGCCTTTATTAATCTGAGACGATGTTCAAGGAACAAACCCCAGTGTGAAATAGTTCTAAAGCATCTCAGGAAATGCCTTACACAAATAACTGCAACCAGAAATAGGCCTCCCTTACTTAACAACATCACGACAGGGTCCTTAAGTTGCAGGCCTACTGTGAGAAATCTTAATCACTCTGGAGTACTTTTGAACACAGTGGATTCATATGAAAGGGAGGAGCTTGAGTGTGAATTCCAACTTCAATTCCCCTCAGCTTTATCGTCTGCAAAATGGGAGTGACAGCACAGTGGCAGGTTATAAACATCTGGCTGTTGAATAAATTCATTCGCCTGTTTTCTGTCGCCCCAACATCCACCCTAGTGGTACATGTTACTGTACAAGAACCCTGTGTGCCACCCTACAAAGAAATAGCTATTAGTGATGATAGAAAGTTTTCTTTCTAGACCTGTGGCATGTCTTAAATATCACACTTGCAGCTGGCAGCTCACAGAATTTTAAAGCTATAAAAAGTTGAATAGGTCATTTAATTAAACCTCTCCAGTTTTTTTTTTTTTTTTTTTCCTTCTTCTTCTTCTTTTTGGTAGAGAGACCAAGGCGCAGAGACAGCCTATGACTTCTGGGAGGCGGGAGACAGGTGGTAATTAGGACAGCACCTCTGTGCTTCCCGTGCCTGGTTTCCCAGCATTCCTGGATGCCATTCTTTGGCTCAAAGAAATGCAAATCAGAGCTCAGGCAAGAAACCTAGCATTTAAAAGAGGCAAGAGTTTCAAAACTTTTCTATTTCCTCCTGGAAATCTTAAACCACAGAAGTGGATGATTCGCAGCCACTTTTACTGATGTCGGTTGCTCCTTCCAGCTTCTTCAACTAAGCAGGTGGCATGAAGCAGCTCACGTGGCCAGCAAAGAAAGTGGACGCTCTCTCCCTATCAAGTGGAGCTGCCCCTTCTCCACTTTCTCATCTGTATGGCTGGGCTGGGGCAGGCACTACTGATGCTGAGCAGGGGACACACTGCAGATTTGTCACTGTCGCCTGGAAGGCAATCGGTATAGCCCACCATGGGTGCATGCGAGAGGCTTCTGTTTATTTTTAGAAAGTTTTTAAGAGGGAGACAGCCAAAATATTTTTACTGCACAGCAGGCTGTGTTTCAAGTTAGGGTCTTGGAAAGAAAAAGAGCAGGAGGAGAAGATTTAAGACCAGTCCACAGATTGAAATTGTTAATGTCTTCTGGGCCTGGAGAAAAAGCACACTAGGATCAGAGGGTCCCATAGATTTCCACATGTTCCCACCTAGACTCCAGGGTCTGCACAGCAGAGGGCATGGCTGGCTGGGAGGGAGCCCTGAGGCCTGGGTGGGACTCCAGTGCAGAAGCATGCTGGACAAGACTTCAACCAGGACAGAGGGAACAATGCCTGATAGCACTGGAGGTGGCATGTGGCCACCTAAGAAAAGAAACCAGAAAAGAAAGTGGGGACAGCTAAGGAACATGCTGCAAAGCAGACCCTGGCCCATGGACAGCAGGGTTATGGCCCAGTTTTGCCTTTGAAGGGCACCTTGAAGCTCCAAGTGTGTCTGCATAGCTCAGGATCCCCTGACCAGAAGCATGCCTGTGGGTGACTCTGTCACCATTTTTTTGTGTATGTTTCTGAGAAAATTGACCAGTGGAGCCACACTGCTGCTAGACAATGGGGCTGAGATTTGAATCCAGATCTTCTAGACAACATTCAGGGTCCTTCCTTACACATAGAGTGGCAAAAAAAATTTTGAGCCAGGTGGAGACTTGGTGTGGGACCCTCGGTGGGGGTGAGTGGGTCCTTGGGCTGTAGGAGAAGGCCATGGTGAGCCAGTGGACCTCAGCAATGGGTAAAGGAAGTCGGGCTGGTGCTGGGGTCTTAAGGGCCTTTGTTCTCTTCATCTTTTGGTTGGTTTTCACAAACTTTTAAAATCACAGAAATCTTAGCTTGAAAGCCATAAAAACAGGCAAGGGGCTAGGTTTGGCCACTGACTGCAGTTTGCTGGTCCCTGATCCAGAAATAAGTTACAGGGAACCATCCACAGAATGGCAGATCATCGTAGGCAGAGTAGCAAGGTGCAAACTGTAGGAAGATAAAAAGCCAATGTCACTACCACCCACAGAAGTTAGGGCTATGTGGGAAGGTGTGGAGGATGTGGGGGAGCTAGGGAGCTGGTCCCCCAGGTGTGCCTGCAGAGCGCTGGTCTCCTCAGCGACCTTAGGAGGTCAGTGTGTTGTCAAGCATCTGCAGTCTCTGCCTGTCTGGACTTGGAGGCAAGATCTGGAGGATGTGGCCCTCAGCAGAACCTAGAAGGAACTCATTCCCAGAGGGTCTTAGGCATCACAAAGGAGCCCATAGAAAGGCTGGAGGACATGGGAGAATCAGCCAGGACATTCAGTAGGGACAGAGCTGAGGTCTATAACCTCTCAGGGCCACTCAGGTAAGGGAATGGTCCAGGATGCTGCACACACCAGCAGGACATGGGATGTGCTGACAACAGCCTCATTCAAGGGGGCACCGAGCCCTTTCTACCCACTGCTTGCATGAATTGCCTACTATACCCGTGTGCATTTAAGTCAAATCACCCTCATCCCTGGCCATATAAGTAGCAACAACTTAGAAAACAAATGATGGAGGTAGAGAGTGATACTGACATGCCTGGTTTTGTCTTCTTAGCTATTTCTTTTCTTTTCTTTGCATTTCTTTTTTTTTTTTTTTTTTTTTTTTTTTTTTTTTTTTTTTTTTTTTTTTTTTTTTTTTTTTTTTTTTTTTTTTTTTTTTTTTTTTTTTTTTTTTTTTTTTTTTTTTTTTTTTTTTTTTTTTTTTTTTTTTTGTCTTTTTCGAGACAGGGTTTCACTATGCAGTTCAGGCTGGCTCTGAACTCACTTTTGTAGCCCAGGCTGGTCTCGAACTCAAACTGATCCTCCTGCCTCAGCCTCCCGAGTGCTGGGATTACAGGCATGCGCCACCACGCCCAGCTTCCTAACTATTTCCCACCAGCCAATCCTCAGAAAACATACTCACCCCACCCAGCCTCAGTGTTCCAATCTGTAAAACAGAACACATTGTAACATGGAGAACAAGAGAGGAGTTGATCAAAGCTCAGACCAGGCCGATCCCATGTTTGTGGTGGTGCAGGGGTTGCTACCTGCTAAGTGGTAGAGCCATGGTCCAAAATACCGACGGATCATTACTGTGGGAAAAAAAAAGGCAATGCTAAATTGCTAAATTTCTTCCTATGGAAACTGAGGCTTTGTATCTTTTCAATCTTTAAAAAAAGATGAAGTGAGGTAAATGATAATAAGATGGGGTATTTTACCAAAGCAAGGAGATTTACCCTGGCTCAAGGATAACAACATTATGCCAGAGCCGAGCTGGCCTTCCAGACATCAGAGACAGACACAGGGTGACGAAGAGGGAGCCTGGGTGGGGTGACATCTGCTAGGGCTCACCTATGTGCAGACCTTCGTATGTCCCAGCCCCCTTCCTGGTGAGCACTCTATGAGTCTTTCACAGAAAATAATTCTAACTTTCAGAAAAGCGGGGAACAGCCTCAGAGGCATGTAAGCACCCAACACTTGGTTTGACCACTTCTGCTTTTGCTAGCTCTGGACATAAGCAGCTGTTCCAAAGGACAGAAGAAGAAACGTCACAGGTGAAAAGGTCTTGCAGGAAGCCAGACTTCACAGGGGCACACGGACCTTCCTGTGCACCTCTCCCATCCCTGTGACCTGGGGTCAGGGGCTTTTACTGTTGGAGAGGCTTATGCACGTGTCAGAAAGGGACGTGCACAGCGTGATCTGTGTGGCAGACCTCAGCACAAGAAGCAGGTGGGCCACTCAAGCTGATGGACCGAACAAATGCCACATATTTGATGAAACGGGTCAAATGATAGTGACAGAGCTGGAGACCTGCAGCATGCGGTGCCAGCAGAGGGTGGCAAGGAACACACACCTGGGACATCCTGATGATTCTGGTCTCGTCCACATGGCCCCTTCTGCAACATCTCTGTCTTTTTGAATCCTCCTCCTCTCCATAGTCCAAGCCCTCATGGCAATGGTGCGTCATGTTTCAGAATCACACATAGAACTCACTAAAAAACAGTGGTCCTTCCCCATCCGCGGAGCATACACTCCGTGGTCCCAGCAGATGCTGGAGTTACCCAGTACTGTTCTCCTCTCTGTACACACTTGTGCTGAAGTCTAATACTAAGTGTACTATGAGATGGACAACAATAACTAATAACAAGATGGAACTCTTGTGACAATATATCCTAATAAAAATATTGTTGCTACCTTTTCAATTGAAGGAAGTACTTTACAACTTCTCTCTGGCATACTTGAACTGCTAGCACTGCTATTCTTGGACTCTGGGGCTATAGTTAAGTAAAATCGGTCTAACTTGGACAAGTGCAACAACATGCAATGTGATAGCTGAGACCGCTACTAATGATGGCTGAGTGGTTGCGTGCACAAGGTGGATCCACCCAGCGGGATGGAGCAGGAGGACGCCTGCCTTCATCGTACTGCTTAGAACACTGTGCAGTCTCGAGTGTATTCATCACTCATTTCTTGATGTTTTCCTTCAATATTTTTCAGACTCCTTTGGCCCCGGGTAACTAAAACTCCAGGCTTCAAGACCCTCCTGTGTACACACTACACTTCACCCGGCAAGAAGCATGCTAAGTCCAGCCAGGAAATGGATCTTGTAAGGCATGCTCACCCAATGGCTGAGGGCCACCTGAAGAAGCAGCGACCCGGGGCTCCAAGGCATTCTGGAAGTAGCTGAGCTATGGCAAGCACCCTGGGAGCACTGGAGAGAGGCTGGAGTGGGTCAGAACAGAGGACAAGGGGATAATTCCGTGGCAGGAAGGCCAAGAAGCATCTGTGAGAAGGTCATGCTCAGCTGAGACCAGAGTAGGGGACTTGGGAGCAATGAGAGAAGAACCTTCCAGGCAGAAGAGATGGGTAGAGCTAAGGTCAGGAGGACTGGAAAATCCACAAAGCAAGTGTGGAAAGGGAAATGGGAGGGAGGAGCTGGAGCACAGCCGGGGTGGAGGCAGGAGACCGAGCTTCAGGACCTTGAGTGCGAAGTAGGGATTCTGGGTTTCATATCAAGTTCAACAGGGTGCCATGGAAGAGCTTCCAGTGGAGAATCAGATCATGTGACCAGAACCAGCGGCTGAGTTTATCCTCATTGCGACGTGAGACATGTGGGGCTGCATGGGCTCCAGGGCTGAGCAGACACTCGGGTCAAAGTGACAGGTGAGAGTGTGTCACAGAATGGGCAGTGGGAATAGATGCTGGGGTGAAAGGTGCCTGGGAGGGCAGAAGATTGAAAGGGCAAAGAAAGGGTCAAAGCTGACCCTGAGGCATGTGAGCTGCACAGCTCCTAGGTGCTGGTGGCCACCTAGAGAGGAGAGTGGGAGCAGAGCAGTGGTGAGCTACTCCAAGTCCCAGGCAGGGCTCTGTTGGCTTCTCACTGCCACTTCCCCAGCACTATGCACAGGGCTGGCCTGAGATAACTGGGAGATGAGAACAGAGTCCAGATGTGTGTCTGGAACATGTCGAGACTGAGTTTTCATGAGAGTGGAAGGCCACAGTGAAAACCCCAGGGGAGCCAGGACTGGGGGTACAAGCCTATAATCCCATTGCTCAGCAGGCCAAGGCAGGGGCATGGTTGCAAGTTTGGGACCAGGTAGACTACAAAGGGAGCTCAGTGCTCACCTGAACAGCATAGAGAGACCCTGTCTCAAAAATACCAAAACAACAGTCAGGGGAAGAGCTACGTGGACATGGAGACCTGAGATTCAAAAGAGAAGGGTAGAGAAGAGGAGATGGTCATCGGGACTCACAAGGTCAGCAGCATAGATAGGAAACTGGAAACAGAACCCCAGGAACGTGAAAGATGCCCAGGGAGTGTCTGAAGTGCTCAGAAAAGAGAAGGAAGGAAAGAAGGAAGGAAGGAAGGAAGGAAGGAAGGAAGGAAGGAAGGAAGGAGAAGGAAATTGAGGGGAGTAAAAGGAAGCAGGTGAAAAGAACACCAGAGGAGGGCAACAGAACAGAGGAAGGAGGTAGGAAAGGAGTGTGGGGGAACAGAGAGGAGTGAGAAGGGGAGCATGAAGGAATGGGAGGAGAGGAAAGCACAGACCTGGGGTGAGGGGCTCCAGGACGGGGAGGCAAGCTGGGGAGGGCCTTGGGCTCACCGAAGATGGAGACAGAACCACCTGATGATCAACAGGAAGCTGGACACAGAGAACAAGAGAAACCCAGTGATCGGAGCAGGGCCCTGTCAGAACCGGACTCACACAGCTTCCCATCAGACTGCATCTGGAGGATGCCATCATTAATTATAAAGCATCATTTACATTTGCCCTTCAGTTAACATAGTTGCATAAGCTGAAAGTAATTTGTAGAAGACCTAGCTTCCACCAAACTCCTATAAATGTTCTCCATAAAATTTAAACTCTACCAATTGCTTCCCATTTGCAAGGCAAGGTGCTAAGCATCTCGTACACATTATTTACTCAAAACCACAGTCCTGCAAAGTGAATATTGTTGGTCAGACTTTTCCTCTTAGGATGCAAAATGCCGGAGGAGTTTGGGTGCTTGGCTGGAATCACACAGCCAACTGGTAGTCCCATCCTTCAGCTCCTTCCCAGCATGCTTTTCTGTGCCAGTACCTCTGAGCAGCAACACAGTCCCAGTGAGTGTGGATGGGAAACAGAGACACTGGGCTACTATCTCAGTTACTCTTCTCTCATTGCTGGGACAAATACCCAAAACTCAAAATAAGGGAAGGAAAGGTTTACTTAGCTCACAGTTACTAGTGGTTTCACAGTGTAAAACAGCCTGAATTACATAACAAGACCTCACAGTCTCATTTTCTCATGAGAAAGGGTCAGTGCCTCCATCTTCCCAAAACATCTCTTCTCTGCCTGAGGCAGCCTCATTCACAGACACCACTGTCCTGTGCTCCGGGGTCTAGAGGAGAGGCTGGGGCACTGCCATGTCCAGGATGACCTGCTCCATACCTCAGAGAGACTGCAGTCTGGGGAGAAGCATGCGAAGTCAATTTAACAGACTTCACCTCTCTGCCCCACCCTTAAGCCCTCTTCCCCACTCCCATCCTCTGGCCATGCTCCCCTAGCCACTCACTCTCCTCAAGCCCATAACACCACAACACAAATCATCTAGAGTCCAACAACCAATACGGTCCTTCTTCCCAGCAGGAATCTCCCCAGCCTGATCTTTACAGGCAGGCTTTCTGTCAGCCTCCTGGTCTTTTCAGCTCTGACCAGAATCTCCCAAATAGAACAGCCAAAGCTGTTCCAGCTCTTCTCAAGTAGACAACTCCTCCAAATCTTTTTTATCTCTTCCCATAAGCTATTCCCCAAAATTTGTAATCCACATGGTCAGGTTTAGTCACAGCAAGGACCCCACTTCTCTGCTACCAAATTCTGTCTTAGTCAGGACTTTACTAGAGGAACAGATATAATGCAAAGAACAGATATAACACAAGATATACCAATCAAAGAGTCAGATGAGGAAACATGCAGAAGGCATCTACATATCTGAGATTGAAGGACTCAGCCCCAAAGTCTGAAGCTCATTGCATTGTTCCATCTCCAACAATCTCTAACAATCAGCCATTGGGTCTGCAATGGAAGCTGAAGAATCTGCCATAGAAAGCTGAAGGATCCAAGCGGGAGGCCAAAGAGTCTGTGCTGGAAACCTGGATGGTGATGAAGTCCAAGCTGGCTGCGAAGACTCAAGTTCCTCCAAGGAAGTGAAACACTGAATTCTACATCAACCCCTTTATATACACTTTCAGTACTGAGTCACTCTGGGTTGACCTATGGCCCAAGGTATGGAACCTCTGAGACAATCCAACCAAGTTGATGCAATATATTGACCACTACATATAGCTTGGCATAAAATTTGTCTGCATTTTGTTCCTGCCCAGAGAGTTAGCCTGAGACTGAGATTACGCATGGTGGACTTGCAAAAGAAATCTCAAAGCAGCTGAATTTTCAGGCAGTGGCATGGATATCATTGGGGGAATTTAGCCAGATTTATGTTATGAATCAAGAACAAAGAGCCTAGCATGATGATTTAAAATGTTGTGAGTTTGGCCAGAAAGGAAGCATCAAGAAGACTGTGCACTGCAAAAATAGAGCTGAGATCTCCATTGCCCAGGAAAAACAGGAGAGTAGAAAAGATGTCCAGGGTGGTTGAGAGGTGGCAGGCTTCCACCATTTGCAGCCTCAGAATAGCAAGGTTGAGGGACTTTGTTTTGAAGAGAAATCAACGGCGCCCCATGTTTCAGAATGGAGGTAGAGGCCACACTAGATTCCATAATTGTACTGGCTTATAGAATTTGTTCCTTGGAACCAGGGTCTGAGTGCTTAGCAATCCAGGCACTTGACTCCTACAGCCAGTAGAGGGGAAAACCTAGTTACTGCTTCAGCTGGCAACAGACCTTCGCATCATCCATGTGGGATTGGTTTTAGGTACATACATAATGCAGGTGTTCTAAGGCTAAAAAGGTTTCCACCTAGATTTCAGAAGAAGGCCCGGGAGGCCAGGCAGTGTGCCCCTGTGAGGGTAGTGTGTGAAGCTGTGAGTGAGAAGCCTACTCCATGGAAACTCTAGAAGTTTGGAAGAAATAGGAACATGGATCATCTAAGAGAAACTGCAAGGAGGAAGCAAAGCCAGAGTAAGAGAGAAGCCATGGGAGCTACCACCAAGAGTGTCATAGGAGTGGAGCCACACGGAGCTCATGATTTGTCACAGGTTGCTTAGGATGTTCCACAGGGAACTATAGGACTTAATGTTTGCCATGCTGGATTTTGGACTTCCTTTAGTCCCAATGTTTGCTATCCTGCTGTTTGTACCTTTTTTTTAAATTTAAATTTAACAATGGTTATATTATGTATTTTCATCAACAGATCAGTTTAGCTTGATAGACATAGGTATATAAGATTGATCAAACAATTAAACATTAACACTTTCAATAAACATTACTTTTTTTTTTTCTTTTCCCCTTTCTTTTTTTTACAGTTGACACATTGCATGTTGTCCTCACAATAGTTCTACAGAGCACAGTGTGTGGGCATGACCCACCTTCCTATTGATGTTGCTAAGAAAAAAAAAAAAGGAAAAGAAAATTCTTCTCTTTGGACTAAGAGGAAGCAGATGCATACACAGTCAAATGTTCTGCAATTGCAGTGGGCCACCAGTGAAGCTTGCAATGCTGGAGGCTATTGATCCAAGTTTCCTACAGCTCATCTCATCAATCTAGCTCCGCATTTCATGCATTATAATTAAGTTTTTGTTTTTTGTTTTTTTTCTGGCTGATCAAGGGCAAGTCAAAGCAAGACCTGTATAACAAAACATTCATTTTTTGTGTCTTCCAAGGTCCCTCAGGATTAACTTTGGGACCATATACAGTACTTTGTAGAACTGTTGTTAATGTCAGCCTTCAGGACGAGTCATGGCCATTGCTTGTCCAGTTTGCTTTCTGTGAAAGTCTGAGCAAGTGTTTTTCTCTGTGTGACTCTCCTCAGACACACTATAGTTCATTTATCCCTTTCCTCTGAGGTCCTATAATCTCCTTGACCAGAAATTTTGGGACACCTCTGAGTTATAGGACATTACAGCACAGGTTCTCTTATATCCTGAGTCCTTACTGACCTTGAAGGGCTAGGGCCTTTGGAATGATGATGTTTATCTTGTGCCTTTGAATACTGGTTGTATTTAACTTTTCTTTGGACAGGGGCTCACAACTGAGAGTTTGCCTTGGATCTTGGAGAACACTTGGAACTCGGACTTTTCAGCAACCTGAAACTGTTGGGACTTTGGCAACTCTTAGAGATGGACTACAATGCATTTTGGACAAAGAGATATTGGGCAAACAGAATTTGGGGGTCTAGGGTCAGAATGTTATGGTTTATGTCTAGTTGCCCCCCACCAAAGCCTCATGGAAGTCATAAGGTAGACAGAGCTTGAGGAACAGCTCGTGGTTCAAGGAGCATGACCAGAGGACCAGGACAGGGCTCAAAAGGTGGGGGCAGAGAGGCATGAACTGTTAAACTGGCAGCTCATACTTCTTCCCCACACCCCAGGCCTGTGACTTCTGTGAAGTGTGTAGTAGGTCATCCTAGACATGGCAGTGCCCCAGCCTCTCCTCCAGACCCTGTAGCATGTGGCAGCAGCTTCCGAGATTGAGGCCACCTCGGTCAGAGGAAACGTTTGGGGAAGATACAGTTTTCAAAATAGTCTTCCTTGAAGCCAGCTGAGTATGGACTAAAACCTCTAGTAACTATGCACTAAATAAACCTTTCCTTCCCTCATTTCCAGTGTCAGGTATTTGTCTCTGCAATGAAAGAAGAGTAACTGAGGCAGCTACTCAGTTAAGTGTCCACGCCTGTGGGGCTGAGCACACCGAGCCATGGAGAGCTCAGTTCTTTCCCTAGAAGATTGGCTGTATCTGGCGCTGGCAGGACCTCACAGACATCCTTACCTCCCCCTGATTCCACATCATGCCTGGTCGGCTACCTGCAAGCCTTCTCTGCCTGATTTATGGGTGTGTTTGTGGTGCTCAGATCGTAAATCTCCACCCCCAGGACATCTCAGTTATGGAATTTATTGACCAAAGACAATTTGTGTTAAAAATAAAATTGTTTTGAGACTTTGCCAGATAATCATGATGGAGTATTTAAGGGAATGTTTTGTCCTCGAGTAAATGTAGTTCCGAAAGTCACTGATCTTGCTACCGGGGAAATACCTGCCCCATTTACTGTTTTGATTTGCTGGAACAGAAAAAGGCAGAGGATCAGGCAGCTCCTTTTGTGTGTCTGCTTCCTCGTAAGTTCATTATGGGGAAGGAGCTGTGGAGGGGACTTGTCAGATGACACCGCCCTCAGGGTGCAGGAAAGTTTTGATTCCTTTGAACTCAAACTCAGGGCCAAATGCATCTCAGAAGCAGTCAGATGGCAAAACACCTGGATGAGAGCCACATTGCCTTCAGTGTGGGCAGCCGAAGGGATCCAGGTGAGCGGCTCTGAGACTGACGCCAGATTCCAGTGCAGACAAGCTGAAGACACTAAACATTAGTGGAGACAGAGAAAGGGCTTGTCACTTGGCTTTGCTTGGTGTCAGCACCAGTGCTTTCCTGTGGGTGGCTGTGTAGGTTTAGAAGTGGCATCAGTCCCTGATGTTCCTGATGTGCCACTGTTTTCGGTGTGTCCTCCAAGGGTTCGTTTGACACAAGCCTGACCTTAATGTGGCAGGACTGGGAAGATAAGGCCTCTAGGGGGGGAAACTAACAGGGAAGTCCCAGGGACCAGCACAGCTCTGTGAGACTCGGTCTTGGCCTGGCTTCCTGTTCTTATCACGTGACCCTCTAACATGTGGTTGAACTATTGTGGTTCCATCTGCCAAGGGGTTCTCACCAGAAATGAGCTGAAGCTGGCCCCCAGTCCTGGACCCACCATCACTGTAAGCCAACTGAACCTCTTTCTTTATAAAGTTACCCATCCTGGAGTATTTTGTACAGTAACAGACCATTAACTAACACATACACTTACCCATTCTAAAGAAAAATCAAGTTCCTGGGTGAAACATAGTTGAAAAGCCATTGTTTTAGATAAAGATCCCCCAACTTTCCACATCCAAAGGGGCCAGGGAAAGCAGAGAGGAAAGAATTACACTAGAAAATGTGGAAAGCACCAGCATCACCCCACAACTTTGGGGACATGGATGGCAAGCCTCTCTAACGCACTCCCTCCTTTGGTCTGGCTGCTCCAGCTGTATTAGAACATGAGCCCAGGCTCACCCGTCTCAGGTATCTGGATGGAACACAATTTTAATGTGTTGAATCTGCACTTTAAATAAAACAGTGTAGAAGCTGAGCAATGATGTGCCCCACGCCTGACAAGGTACCCACTCGGCCAGGGCCAAGGCCAGTCTGTCCCTGCAGGTAGAGCACTTTTACCAACGTCTATTGTGTGTGGTGAAATGTGGCCCTGTGACTTTGGCCTGGTTCCAGAGTTAGGAAACAAAGGAGACTGCAAGAGTCAAACCCAGGCAGGACCCAGCCAGGGCCCAGCCTCTGCCCCAGGGAAGGCCTAGCTTCGCTCCCGCTACTCTGAGCCAAGGCAGTTCCAGGTGTGCTGACCAGATCTCCATTCCTTGTGAGCTTATCAGGCTGAGGCACAGCTGCAGGCCGGGGTAGTTTCTCTGAACTCCTGTCACCCCCCAGTTGCAGCGTTGGCCTCTTTCCCTTCCCACTTTACCTCACTTGAACTCACTGTTGAGGCTGCCTCCATTCGCAGATGCTGGACTCAGGAAGGGTGAGGTGTCTCGCACTTGGTCTGTGATACAGCAGGAATGCAAAGCCCATTGGCTGCTGCAAGCCCAGGCTCGTGCTGGCCATGTGCTCCTCTCCTGTGCTTCCTGTGCCCACTTTCCTCCCAGTGTTCCTGCAGCCCTGCTGCGGGCCACACCCTTCTGACCAACTCCAGCACTCATCACCGTCCCTTCCCTTGAGTTTCCTGCCCCTGTACCAACAGTTAGCATCAGCCTTGTCCTCAATAGACACCCATCTCCGCATACGATGTTCCCACTAGAGGGACAGGTGGCCTATTCCTTGAATTATCTTTCAGGGTTCACAGAGAGAGGTCCTTGGAGCAAGTGTGTGACATTTTCTTTTTCCTAAATTTATGTTTTTGATACAGGGTCTCACTATGTAGCTCAGACTCATAGTGATCCTCCTGTCTCAGCCTCCCCAGCACTGGGATTACAGGCATGCGGCATCACACCCGGTTTCAGAGGCTGGCATGATGTGGGGCTGATATGGCTTATGGTACCAGGGATCAAGCCCAGGTCATTGAGTTCTTTGGGCAGGCTCTTAGACCACTGAGCTACCTCCCTAGCCTGATATTTTCTACTGCCTCAGTGATTATAAACCATTAGGTCAGCAGGCAGAGCTACAGTCTAGGGCTTAAATTTAGAGAGCTTCCTTCTACTCATCCCTATGCCAGTCCAGCCTCCCCAAAACATGAAGTTCTATGCCTTTGCCTCTGCAGTGCCCAGGCCCTCTCCACAGCCCCAGCTCACCCTGCCTTGCATTTTGGCATCTCAGAGCTCTGGATCTTATCTCTGATCAGCTGATCTTGGCTGCCTTCAACAGACTCCAGACTAAGAGTGAATGCTGGAGTGTGGACACATCACTGTTCTGTGGTTTGAGCTCTCCCAATGGTTAAACTTAAATGCAAGGACTTGAGCATGCTACGTGAGCACTTCACCGCGGTGCTGCAGCTACAACTCTTGGAGGGTTTTATTTGTTTGTTTGTTCAGTTAGCCAATATCTTGTTAAGTTTTCTAGGCTGGCCTTGAACTTACAAACCTCCTACCTCACCTGCCCAAGTAGCTAGGGTCACAGGTCCAGACACCGGACCTAGCTATTGCTCTGTTCGAAATACAGGTGTGTGTTATATTTCAAACAGTGACCAAGATGCACAGATGTTGCGGTCTGACTGCGTGTCTATTGTCCCTGTGGGTCACATGGTTGTGCTCCTGTGGCTCCCCCTGCCTTAAGGTAAAGTCTGAGGATCACTCCCAGTCTGCCTCCCCTCCTGACTTGTTTAAATTTTAGTTAAGGACACACACACACACACACACACACACACACACACACACACACACACGAGTAGCGCAGTAGTAGTAATCCACTACGGTGGCTTTGCCACTTCTCTAAACACTGGCCAAGTTCTAGATGCGCCCTTCATGCAATGATCCCCTTACTGTCTGCACAAAAAATGGTGATCTCCTTGGCAAGAATATTGCCTTCATAAAGACAAGGCTGGGGTCCTGGGATTCTCTACCCTGCATGGCGTCTGCCAGGAGGAAGACAAAAGGGAGACAAGGAGAAAGAAACGTTCCCTTCTTCAGGACACATGGCAGAGCTAAAGTCCTTCTGTGTGCCAGTGAAATTTCTTCTTCTTTTTTTTAATCTTTTCTATTTATTGGTGTATTTGGTACAGGGTCTCCCTACACAGCACAGATTTACAGTGATTTTCCTGTCTCAGCCTGCCCAGTGCTGGGATTGCAAGCATGTGCCACCATGCTCGGATCTCCACAGCCAGCTCAGCGTGCCTGGGAGTGTGTCCCCCCAGTATGCAGTACAGGGGATCAGACCTGGGTCCTTGTGCTCGCCAGGCACGCGCTTAGACCACCCAGCTCTCTCCCCCAGCCAGAGAATTTCTCTGGCTAGAAATTCACTGACACACCCGAGAGACATATGGCTCTTTTCTCTGACATGGTGACAGCCCCATTATGTTCCTAAGCCTCGTGTCCAGAATCTTCTTACTTCCAGCCAAATGCTGGTGTCCTTTTGAGGTTTGGAATCTCAATCTTCGAAAACTGAGCTCAATTTCTTCATTTGGGAACACTGTCACTTGGCTTTCACTGGTGACATCCTCAAATCTGCTACCCATGGCAATGCTTTAGCATCCTTCAGGGTGGGCACACCTGCTGTTCCCAGGGCACTTCCAGAGGGCCTGCAGGGTGATCACCGGATGGCCAGCCCCTGGCATGGATGCATACCGCTCCTCACTGGGCTTGCTGCAGCTTTTTATGTCAGTCGGCTTGTTTTGCATAAATTCTACTGTTAAAATTTATTTTTAAAATAGAGGAGTGGGGCAGGGTGGGCTATATATAGCTCAGGGTACAAACCCTAGGATCAATTCCCAGCATGGCAAAAACTAAATAAAAATGAAAGGTGCCTTTTAAATCCTGAAAAGTGAGACCTTGAGTCCAGATGACATGAGTCCTAGAACCCAAGGCCATGATGACAAAGACTCTGTCTGCGGGAGGTGCAGGGAGGAGGACACGGCCCCCAGCCCCAGTGCACTGTGGCGCGTCTGCACTGCTGCTTCCATGTGTGCGGTGCCGTCCACTTCGACTCCAGTCAGTACAGGACCCATAAGTTGGTTCAGGAAGAGAGAGGAAAAGGCTCGTGGGACGTCAAACAAGATGGAGAGGTAGGAGCCCCTGAGCTCTGCTGCTCCCAAGGATGTGTGTAATTAGCATGTGGCTCCGGAGAGGGCTCTGACGGAAGCCATGAATGGGGCGGGGCTTCCTGGAGAAGCCTGCCTGAGCCCTCTGCAGAGCAAACAATGTGACTGAGTAACCTTTTAATGCATCTCTCTTTCTCTCACTGATACACTGGATAATTATTTATTTTGTTGTCTAATTAGTTAATGAGGCTGATATTGTGTTTTAAGTCGAAAATCCTGTTGTTTAGGTACTAGAAAATGGCTTTTGCTTGTTTGGGGTTTTTTGCAGGGTAATGGGGATTTATTAATTGAGTGGCTGGCTCTCGGCGAAGCTGCTTGGGATGCAGTGTGGATTTTCTGGGCGTAAATTGCTGCATTAACAGCGAAGCACTATGTTCAAACTAAAAGCACCTGGGTGCCGACGAAGTCTTAGTGGACAGTTTTTGTTGTCATTTCATTTCCTTGTGTTTCTGTGGCAATTTACAGCTGGAGAGGCCCACTCACTGGAAATAGCTCATTTAGCTAAGGAAAGTGGCTCTGGAAGGCGCTTTATTGCTGCTCCTTTACTGAGGCGACAGTGAGGATCCAGACAGGTGGCAACTGCCTCTCCTCCTCACTGTCCTGCTATCTTCTGCGCCAGGTCAGTAGGGAAGAACAGGGGAGACCAAGGGGACAGGCTGTGGAGGACAGGGCCTGGGTGCGAATCTGCCTTCCACCACGTCTCTTGCTTTACCCACAGATCCACAACAACTGCCTGGGGTTCTGTTTGGTTCCCAGACCCAGGCAAGGCGCCAGGGCCCAGGCATGGATGACCTGAGTCTTAGCTGTTTCTTAGGAGATGAGTGCTGAGACTCTGAACATTGGTAAATTATACGGTTGAATTTGGATGGTGCTATTCCCCAGGTGTGAAGCCCACCACGTGGGCTATGGCAGGTGCTGAGACCCAGCGCTGTTTTGCTCTGGCCCCAGCCCCTGGTCCTCACAGAGATACAGGCAGAGGCTCAGAGGACTGGGCTGTGTACAGTCCTGGGGCTCCATGGTCCTTCACACCCTCCTCCTAGAGCCATCTCAGCTCCCATGGGTGCCTTGGGCTTTAGGCAGGACCTGTGCAGGTGCTGTGTAATCCACCTTCTCACTTCAGTGCTGGCCACCTGATTTTCACACAGTCATATAAACCTGCCTGTGTTTTATGTTTGGGACAGCAGGGGCCAGGTACCATGGAGTGGGAACCTTGAACAACAGAACAAATTGCCCTTCCATTCTGGAGGTCAAAAGTCTGAGATCAAGGTGTGGTAGAGCTGTGGACCCTCGCAGAGAGAGGTGATCTGCTCCAGGCTGCTGCTCTGGCCCAGGGGAGCTTCCAGCTGCCCTGGATTTGTACAAGCATCACCTCTGTTTCTGCCTGCATCCTTGCACGATCTCTCTGTGTGCACCTCTGTGCATTTCAGCATCCTCTTCTTATAAGGGCACAGTCACACTGGATTAGGGCCCACTCCACTCTGGTGTGATCTCATTTTGGCTAATTATTTGTATATTTGCAAGGGTAAAATGTAGCCACATTGTCATGTTTTGGGGTCAGGGCTTCACTGTATGAATTCATCAGGGTCACAGTGTAACCCACTATGGTGTCAGATAAGAGAGCAGACCTCAGAAAGACAATGCATGCCAGGGCCCAATGCTGGTTTTCATGCAGCATCCTCATCCAGGTTTACCCAAAATCCCATGGATCAGGCTGTTTCTTCTTGGACCAGCACTGCTCTGCCTTGGGCTACAGCTGCAGGAGACCCCCAGAGGCTTGCACACTGGCTCCCTTTGCTAACCTTGCCCCCAGCTGCCCACCAGAGTCTGAGAACCTTATTCCAGCTTTCAGGGAAGCACAGGTCATGTCCTCCATGTGGCCAGAGGGTGCAGTCCTTTCTGTCCTTGTCAGGACTCTGAGGTTCAGGGAAGGGTCGCAGGCACACAGGGCTCCCCACGCAGAGTCCATTCTCTCACTAGGAGCCCAACTGAGTGCTTGCCACCCCCTGTCCCTCCTTGAGATTCCCCAGCTGTGGGACCACGGGCCACTGTGGGGCTGCTCCTTTCTCTCTGCCAGCCAGCCAGATGTTGTCTCCCTTCGTCATCAAATCCACCCCTGATGCCTACAAGTAGAAATGATGCTCCCTTCTGCTCTCTTATGCTGAAATACCACTGTGGACCACTGTCACCACACTGGCATTATTCTGGCTCCTTTTCTCACATCGGCCTTTAAACCAGGACCTGTCCACCAAACATGTTGACTGGGAATTTTAGTTTTAAGTCTCCTCTAGGAAGGTCATCTCTGTGTGTCTTCAGTACCGAGCGTTAGAAGACTTTCCAAACAGCAGGGCAGAATGAGTGTGACTGGAGACACATGGCCTCTGTGTGTGCACTGAGCCTCAAAGGGACATGGGGGAAGGGAGCTGAAGGGATTCAATTTAGACTCTTTGGAAGGAAGATGAAATGCCCAAGAGGTGACTCGGGAGGCCTGAGGCAAAGGTGCCAAGTGGGGAGAGCTGTGCTGGGACGGGAGTGAACACGGGAGAGGAGGCACACACAGGACCCTCAGGGGGATCAAGGGCTGATGTGGGGGAGGTTTTCCTCATGGAGAGGCCAAAAGGAAAGCGTGAAAGAGCATGAACACTGTGCCTCACCCATCCCAAATGAGCTCCAAGATTGGGCATAGGTTCTCAGCAGGGGTGGCTATGCCCCCCCGGGGATTTCTGTCCATGCTGAAGACACTTTCGGTTGTCAACTAGGGATCGGGGTGCTATTGGTAGGTGCTGCCAAGTGTCCTGCCATCCACAGGACAACCTGCACAGCGAGAACTGCCAGCCCAGGCCATGAATGGCGCTGAGGCTGAAGCCTTGCTGCTGGGCACGTGAGCCCAGCCAGGTGGGGGACCAGCGTGTCCCATGGCCAGGCGCACCAGGCAGGACCGCTGCTGTCAGAAACATGAATTCCTGGACCCAGGCTCTGAGCCACGTGACCTCTGAACTCCATGATTCTGGGGGTGGCCTTAGGTAGGGCACACTCTGTGAAATCCCCTGCCCCACAAGACCTACAAGCTTCCCCACTGTGGGATAGCCTCCTTCTGACAGAAGCAGCAGAGAGGTAAAAGGCATTTACCTCATTCCTCACCTTCAGAAAATGCCACTGGAGAGGCCCAATTAATTAGTATTTTTAAAGAACTTGGAGATCCGGGAATTTTTTTTAAATGAGAAAATGAACAGGAGTGCAAAGCATCATGACTACTCATTATTTAATTTAATGATTTGTGAAGATCCTGTTGCCATGGTAACTGAGCACTATTTATAAAAATTAAGAACATAAATTATAAATAATAATATTATTACAAGCAGAAGAGACTCGAACCTCTCAATCAGAAAGAAATCATTTCCAGACTGGGAAGAAAAAATGAGAAATCATTGTTTGCCTCCCATCTGGGAAAGGCCACTAGCAAACTTGCATCTGCACCAGGCTCGGAGGGGCTGTGAGGTGGGAGGGTGTGCTCCTGTCCTGTGCTCGGTGGCAGCCTGGAGCTCTGAGCTCCACAGTATCCCGCAGACATGCTGGGGAGTTGGGACAGCACAGATGGGGCTGATGCTGGTGTCAGAGAACGCAGATGGGTGAGGAGCAGAGCGGCTGCTGAGGCGGGGAGCCATCCTCAGTGCACCCCACTGTCCGCTTGGTGCTCGGGTCCTGCGAGGGGTGGGCCCAGGTGTCCCTGTTTATCAGTACACAAGGGCAGGTGGGGGACAGCCCATCATGCACTGCATCCCAGCCAAGTATTTGAGCCATGTATCTGCTGTGGTTTCCTTGTTTTTGTCTCCCCTCAAATTCCTCTGCTTTACGAATGGGATTAAGGGCTCCAGGGAGGAAGGTCCTCCCTTTACTTTCCCTTCTCCCTTCCACTATAGGAACATGCTGGTCCAGGCACCATTCCGGAAGCAGAAAACAAGTCTCACAGGCAGGTGTGTTAGACTTGGGTGAGAGCTTCCCAACCTCCAGAACTATGAAAAGGATGTTTCTGTTCTCTATAAATTTCCCAGCCTCAGGTATCTTGCAGTACTCACACAAACAGACTAAGACAATGCTCCAGGACAGCTGAGGTTAAGGGTGGTGGAGCAGCCATGAAGACAGGGTCACAGGTCACCAACTGTGCAAGGAAACTCAGGAGAGAAAAGGGAACAAGTGGCTGATGGGGTCAGCGAGGGGCCCAAGGCCCGTTATGCACCCTGGGTTGCCTATGAGATGGAACAGCGCAGCAGTGGGCCATGCAAACCTAGTTAAACCTCTTGTTCCCTAACAGAATTGAGCATGGATGATTGACTGTGCTTTAAACTAACAAGTTGCATTCAAATGCCGTTCATCTTACCCATCACCTGACCAAACCCTGTCCATTCCACACCAGGACCAAAATAAATCACTGCTGACTTCAGAAACCATTACCCGAAGTTCTCCCCCAACCCTCACACTTTGAGTGTTAGAGAGCAGAGAGTAGACCAGCTGGGGTCCCACAGAGCTCCCACTAAGTGAAGAAACCATGCTGGCTCCTGCCTTGCTGGTCAGTTCCAGGCCAGCCTAGGCAACCAGCACGCTCTGACAGCTGCCGGCACTGATCCTGAGAGTGGCCCCCACTCTAAGCCTTTTACCTGCTGGATTATTTCAAATTAAGGTGCCTTTAAGGATGCAGGGCTAGCGAGAGCACTCGCCTCACAGGACACTGATAGTAAGCGGGATGTTCACAGAACCCAGATGCTCACAGAAGCTGGTTGCCTTTCTTCTCGTGACAAAGGGAACCGGGCCTGCGGGCAGATGAGCACCAGAAGTCCGCAACGTGTGAGGGCAAGAGGTGGGGGCCATCAAGCACTGTACTTGCGCTGCATCCCTGCACCCCAAAAAATTTTCTTTAAAGCAAATATGTTGATCGCTGAACTTGTGATAGTTCCATAAAAAGCGAGCAATTCAGAGTGAGAGGCAGTTTGCATTACTGGAGATTAAACCCAGGGTCCCAGCCTTTTTTATTCATTTATTTTATATTTTAACATAGGAGTCTTGCTAAGTCAGTATGTTTTCCAGGCTGGACTAGAACTTGCGGTCCTCCTGCCTCAGACTCTCAGAGCAAACCCCAGGGATCACAGGCATGTATCTGTGCCCTGGGCAACATTTAGAAAGAGACTCTAATGGCAGGAGTGAGAACTGGCCTGTCCTTCTCAGGCCCTGTGGTCATAAGCTCAGAGGGGTGTGGACTCTGCCCATGAGGGTGCAGGGGACAGAGCTGTCAGGTAGAATGCTCCTGTAGCTATCACCTTTCATGTCGCATCATAAAGCATTTTATTTTTAGAAGAAAAATGAGGCTCACCCATACCAGCTTACAAATAGGGAACATGCCCTCTGTTTGGGGTCACAATTCATAACAGAGACCATAGACAATGCAGTGGGCTGCATGACTATGACCCTGAACTGATGGCCTCCTCTTCCCACACCATCATGGGCTCTGGAGGCTCAGCACCTGCCTGGGCAATAGTTGCACTCAGTCCTCTTGTCCCCAGAGAAGGACCTGCACTCAGAACACTGCTTCATCCTGTGGGTCATTCTTCTAAGTAGAAGAAGAGGAAGAGGAAGAGGAAGAAGAAGAAGAAGAAGAAGAAGAAGAAGAAGAAGAAGAAGAAGAAGAAGAAGAAGAAGAAGAAGAAGAAGAAGAAGAAGGAGGAGGAGGAGGAGGAGGAGAGG